>VACF01002543.1:0-183680 GCA_006891605.1 Pleurozium schreberi | reverse complement strand
AWWAAAAATTATATTTAGTGTAGTAAAATGCATGCATGTAATGTTGCATACATAGCTTTATAAATTATACTATTTRTAAATATTTTTACAATACCGGTACAAATGATGTTACCCAACTTCACTTCTTTTGTATTGAAACTATTTGCAATGATATTAAATGATACTCCCTCTRTCCCAAAATGATCTTTCGGATATTTTATCCCAATAAGATCTTCATAKTGTGACGTGGTAGAAAGAGCCTAAAAATGACATATTGAATAATTATTTTAAGTTGTACTCATTTTCYTTCGACAGTGGCCCCATCTCCCTTCCAAATATGGTTATCCAAATTTCCATCAAAATCTAARTAAYTCCAAATCATGATCCTCTTCATGGGGGCCACCATGGAAAATTTGGCATGTATATACAAATAGGCCTCTACATCACAAAAAACTAGCTTGTGTAGAGTGGGAAATACAACATAAGTGCCTGATCAATGGCCATAGGTGCTCCTTTGAAAGGCCTCCCAACTTTCATTTTTCAGCCTATCAAAACTACATTTTGAAAATTAATACGGAACTGAAATTTCTAGGATGGTTTGGATTCTACTTGCAAGTCAAAAAAAAATTTTAAAATTATTATTTTCAAACTTAACCCATGAAGGACCAAGGCATATTTTGGGCAAAAATTGTCAAAAACTGCCACTTTTTAGGGCAGCAAGAAAAAAAATGATATAAAAAAGATTTTTTTTTAAGATTTAACCATAAAGATTTGTACTAGACTTCTATGGGAATGTGTGGAATTTTTTTCATAAACTTGGCCCACATGGACTCAAAGAGTATAATGTTTGAAGTTAGGTGAAAAAGATTTTTTCCAACCTTGCCCAACAGGGCTTGGAAACTTTTACTCCTTCTTGAATGAGATTTTTACACTATGCATGTTTATTTTTTGACATTTGCATCTTATACCATGTAAGCTACATACCCACCAAATTTCACAATCATAGGAAGAGTTTTGCACATGTTGCCCGGAGCTGCTCGAGTTGCCTGCAAAGTTCAGGGCACATAACTCTTTTGATCCGAGCACCCAATTGGAAAAACAAATTGGATTTTTGGGAAGAGGGTACATAGCTATGGGTTGTGTCCAAATTTTAAGAACATTCGACCAAAAATGACTTTGTAGGAACCTACCCGAGATTTCTTGCGTACGTTGAATGAACACTTGGTCCTTTAGGAGTCAATCCGGAACATTTTATCTAACAAGAAGATCATTTGATAACAAGTAATAATTTGAAATAATTACAATATACTTAACAAATATATTGTCAGTTACAATAATCATGAATGCTTCAAAATAAAAAATTTAGTCAACTGTACACAACTGCAAATGCAGGCCCACGGTTTGGTAATAGCCCTTGACTCGGGCACTCGCACCACTTCTCTCAGAGTACCCATCACTGCGCCCTAACATATTTCGTATTTTTCTATATCCTTTTATTTTTTCATATTCCTATTATTTCTTATGATGAAATTCAATATYGTAATTTATTAGAATCTATGGCAGAAAATATATATTTGATGTGGGTTACCATCATATTTGATTGGATGTAATAATTATAAAACATACATGGCATTAAGGTAGACTGCTCTTAAAGCGACCGTCTCCTTGAAACTGACCCTATAAATAACAGTAGAATAGAGACAAGGTGATCCTTAAATGTACCATATTCACAATTGAGTGAATCAAGAAAAAATTCTTTTCTATTGCAATAGCCAATCATTGTCTTTCATTTCCTCCCATCTCTTTACAAGTTGCAAGTGGGTAGATTTTGGAAGACCTATGATCACAAATAGGTACCTATGCCCCAAATCTTTGAAAATTCATATGTAATTCAAATATGCTTGGAAAAATATGAAACCACTTGTGCTAAGTCCTACATGCTTTTTTCTTTCTCTGAAAATATTTTTGTACACGGAACCCTACAAAAAAAGCGATCAGCCCTTAAATGGTCGCTTTAAGAGCAGTCTACCTTAACCCCTATAGCCCTAAGGCTCAGTCAAAAATGACTCAAAACTGCCATTCTATTGCATTCATACAAAAAAAAAAAAAAAAAAAAAAATTCAAAATCTAACCATAAGATCTCATACTTCACTTGCTTGAGATCATGTGGTAAAAGTGCATGAAGTTTGACCATATAGATTGAAAGATATAAGCATTCAAAGTTGGAAAAATAAGTTTTTGAGACATTTGAGTTATTTGTAAAGTCCCCCCATTTTGGGCATGACTTCTTTTGAAGTTGAGAAGGCAACTATAGTTGAAGCGTCAAACTTTTTTGCAAGATATTTATGTCAATGGACTTCAAAAGTGGAGACCAAACTTTTTTAGTCACCATTTTGATGGAAGAATAAGTTCCATACCCATTTTTATTTCAACTTTTTTAACTTAACCGGCTTTTTCACAAATTTCATGGGTTTAAACCCTGGTTTAGTGTACTTTACGAATAACCCAATTGGCTTGCAATTTCAAATGACTTTAACTACCCTTTGAGGAAAACCTTTGTACTAAAGACTAAATTTTTTGTGTTAAAGAATTGAGTCAAGAGTCTAGGATAAAAATTCCAAAAAAAAATAGATTGATTTTCATAGTATAAAAAATTGTTAAGTAGATGTAGGTTCAAGACTGAACAAAAACAAAATCGTTAATAGTTGTAGTATGGGATCAAAATACAATAATCCCAACAGTAAGATTGTTCCATCAAGCAAATTCAACCCTAGCAAACAAATTTTTTTTGAAAAATTGTGAAAAATGCATTTAGAATTGAAATCTGTAAGTTATTTATTATTTCTAGAAGATGCTCAAATTGCCCAAAAAATAAGATTGTCCATAACTTTCACACAACAAATTCAAATGGAATGAATCAAGCTCTCCATGTGTACAAAATTACAGTCTACAAGAAATTAACTTTTTCAATTTTTTTGTGTGAGATGGTTTTTGCTTGTTGCACCTAGAAAAGGGACTTTTTGTGCCATAACTTTTGCTCTTGGTCATTGATTGAAATAAAAAATTATATTCCCATAAACCTAAGTTGTTTTACTATGTTTACAAAAAAATACAAAAATTTATGATAAATATTGAGTCCGTAGGGGCTTGCCTAAATCCATTTTACCGCGAGGGGACAATGGGACTTTAGAGGTTAAAATATAATTTATTTGAAATGGCTGAAGTCAAACTTGAATTCATTTGATTATTATATAAGACATGTGAACATTTCAATTTGTGATTAATAAATACTTAATTTAAAGATAATTGTATTTGTCTATATATTTATCTATTTAATGATACAATAATGAAATACAAAGTTGCGATGAAGCATTTAGGAAGTTGTAAAGAAGTATAAAAATGTTTTCTGAAACTAATCTACAATTGTATATTTTAAAAATTATTGTCTAAATATGTAAATGAAAATTAGAAATAAGACTCATTTGGGATATCTAAAGAATTGGATGGATACATTTGTGAAGTGGGGTAGAATACTTAAATTTCATCAATATAGTTTTATTGAAATAGGTCAAACCAACAATAAGAATCCATTCTAATGCATTTCCAATGTTGTTCTTGCAATAAACCTATGTAAATGATTTTGATATGTATACTACGGAGTAATAGATAATTGAACTATGTGTTCATGAAAATTTTTAAGCAAGTTAAGAATCGGAAGAAAAGATTTCATTGAGATAAATAGAATTGAAGTTGAATCAAAAAACGAATAAATTGTGACTAAATTGTATTATTAAATTAATAATTACAATTAGTCACATATTAAGCAAAATTAGTAATGACAAATTTAATTGAGGAGAAATTGAAGTGAAGATAGATAACAATGACAAACGTGTTTTGATTTGTGCATAACATTTTTGAATGGGAACTTGGGAAGGGGAGGACCTTCTTTAGTATTGCTATAAAGAAAATACATTGTGTTATATTGGCCCAAAATTCATGGGCAAACTTGCATTCAAGGTTTTATGCAACAAAAATAGACTTTTGATTCACGGAAAGCCAATTGTTGTCATTTTTATAAAACTCAAAAAATTCAAATTTTTTATTGTTTTAGCAAATGTTCTAGATTAAATTATCTATACTTCAATTATATCATGAGTGAAATTAACCCTCAATGTTAATTTGGGAAGGACTGTTGATTAGATTATTGTTAGCTACATTGAATAAGGGTATTAAGGGGACCCATACTAATTAATTGACATCCCACACTATATAAATATCTATTTTTGTTGTACATCAACAGTGTCCAGGGGCTATACATCATGTTTCAAACATCTACATTTTCCCTCATTTAGTCCTCATAATTGTTGGTTTTTTCTCAAGTTCACTACATTGAATATGGGTATTAAGGGAACCAATGTTGCAAATTGGACACAATTGAAACAATCTAGTAAAAAAGACTCTTAAAACAATATTTTAGGGTAAAAATTAGAGAAAAGAATAGACTCTATATTTGAAAAAGTAGTTCAATATCCATTCCTTGAAATTAGGTTTGTTTGTTTGTCATGTCGAGATCTCTTGAACCTTCCCTCCCCTAGTCAAAAAGCTATTTTTAAGCTAGTTTAACTTAAGGTATGGGCTAGTATTTTTGAGCTAGTTTTTGTTTTTGTTTCAAGAAATTGAAAAATATTTTTACAATTATTTTGGCTATGGCAGYAGCACAAGGCACACTAGCCCATACCTCAAGTTAGGTCTTTGTTTTGTTTTTTGTTTTTTTGTTTTGTATTCATCCAAAAGACAGTGAGGCAATTTTTTTTTACTAGCCCCCAAACCTARGTTTTTTATTTCATTACCCACCCATCCAAATCATTTCCTACATTTCATTGTATACCCACATATTTGTATTTTTGATGAGTAGTTTCTCCACCAATCAATATTGGATATATCAACATATCCAATACATATTTTGTATCGTGTATGTATTCAATATTCAATATGTATTCAGTATTAAATCAATGGTATAAGAGGGGGGGTCAATTTAATTTGATTTTAAATAAATGACCAGGRAATTTAGGGTTTGTTGTTGTTTGGTAGGAGGTGGTGCCATCTCTTTAGTGGATAGTTAGTGATATCTCCTAAACCATGCATCCCTAGCAGGAGTTGAAAGAAATAGCTGGGGAAACTCAAAAAATATCTTGAATGCTGTTACCCCTTATATATAAGATTTAAACGGATAGCGAGCCAATTGAACTCGCAGGTGAACCCGCAGGGAACGGAGGCTCCCGTCCCGCGAGCCAGGCCTTTGGGGGGAACGGGGCGGGGCAGGCTATGGCCGGCTGTCGCTCTGCTACTTGGACTCAGCACTCTCCTAGCCCGCGCCCTTTCTCGCGAGCGATGCGACGACGTTGCCGCGGCACTCCCCGAGCAGAGCAGCAGGCGCCAGGTGCAGATATGGTTTCTACGACGAATGTCTGAGGAAGTATGGAAATGCAAATGTGTGGAAGTACTTCACGGATCTATTCGACTACCTGCCTCTGACAGCTCTTATTGAACACCAGGTATTTTATTATTACTGAAGTGCGGTAGAAGCAGAACTTCGGCGGGCGTAGTTTATAACACATTTGACCCACGAGAGTGAGTATTAAGAGAGTAATTTCATCATACTCGTCTATTTTCTAGGTATTTCTTGTGTTGAAGGTCTATATTGATCATGAACTCATCAGGCTTTGGTTTGTAACGTGCACGTAGACCTTGTTTGTGCCTTCTGGTGGTAAATCCAACATGTTACGACGTTTCTATCTACAACTGCTCCTGACCATGGTTTTTTCGACAGATTTTTTGCCTCCATGGTGGCTTGTCACCATCACTCGATACATTAGACCACATCCGAGCTCTGGACCGCATTCAGGAGGTACCGCATGAGGGGCCGATGTGTGACCTGCTCTGGTCTGATCCGGATGATCGATGCGGATGGGGTATTTCACCACGAGGTGCTGGCTACACTTTCGGTCAAGACATTGCAGAGCAGTTCAATCACACAAATGGCCTCAATTTGGTTGCACGTGCTCACCAGCTTGTGATGGAAGGTTACAATTGGTGCCAGGTGCGCTTTTTCCTACTTAAATACTTTCGTGAATGATTTTGATCCTTGTCGTCTCGCTGGGCGTGCTCTCTCTTTCCAATTTCTTCTATGTGCATTTTAGCCACATTTTACCAGGATCGACTTCGTCTTTATGTTCATGGAGTTCATCTTCCGAGTTGGAATTTTCCTGAGTTGAGGTTTTGGTCAGAAGGGTTTTCACGTCCCTTCCGTGATATACTCTCTTGCACTCTATAATCACACTCAATATTTTATCCTCGGCGGTATAAGAATTTTTTTAGTAAATCTGGGTTTTTTCCAATGAATACTCTTGATGGCAGTGAGTAGACTCTTTCTGATGTGGGCACGTGGGATACTGTCAGTGTCAAATTTGAAGAGTGAGTTGGTGATGCTGGCAAACTTCTATGAATTTCCATCATGAGAGTTGTAGTGGATGTGGTCCTTCTGCAACCTAGTTGAATTGTTGATTTGGTCAATTGCAATTCATGTGCCTTTAGTTATTTGCTTTCAATGTTTGATGTGTGTTATGCATTTCGTAGAGAGGCCTTTCAAGTTTGAGCTTCTGTGGCCTAACTGTCTTTCATGACACGCAGGACAAAAATGTTGTGACGGTTTTCAGCGCTCCCAATTATTGTTACCGTTGTGGTAACATGGCAGCTATAATGGAGATAGACGAAACAATGAATCGGTCTTTCCTTCAATTCGAGCCTGCACCGMGACAAAGTGAACCAGATGTTACGCGGAAGACACCGGATTACTTCCTGTAAACATGCCATCTGTATGGCACCCGTTACTTATTTGACTTGTTCTGTATAGTCACCCTCCATGGAAACAATTTGCCGAAGAATGAAGACACTCCCGCATGATCTAGTAGTATGAAGTCATCTTCTTTGACTTGTGTTGCCCCTTGGGTTTTGCATTTGCTCCTCTGTCTTTTCATAAGTTAATCCTCACATTGACTGATGTTCTGTGAGTTCAACTGTGACGAGAGGAGCAGTGCCATCACTTTCAGGGTTTATTGTGGTTAGGGAAAGAAGATRGACATATTACTATTCGATCAAAACCTTCTATGGAGAAGATGACGATCGTGGAAACAAGGTTCTTCTCCACGCTTACTGTATATGGCATTCTCTTGGAGAACCCAGGTTGTTTCACTTGGGTGTCAGTTTGTGTTCTCGTCAATCAATTTTTTGGAGAAATTCCATAACCCTGTGGGTGTATTGTTCAATTTCTAAGTTGAATCTTGTGGCTGGATCACTACTATACGTCTACTATACGTCTTTGGGCGTGTTTGTTTATATTCTTCAAGGATTTGAATTAACTCTTAGGTTAATTACTGATCCATCTCATGTATAGCTTCCTGAATGATTCTTTTGGAAAGAGAACTGCATACCTGGTCGAGGATTTTGCAATGATTGTCCTTGCCAAATTAACTGGAATATGTGCTGATTCAAGAATTTGTTGTTAACGATGTTAATMTCTCATATCCATCACATATATAGCGCCCTTTTTTCATATCGTGTGGAAAAAATATAGAAGATATGTGGTCCCTCAATTGGTGTGAGACCCTTCAACCCTTAACCCCTAAATGACCCTGAGGACAGAATGTGTCCTTGACCAATTTTTTAAGTTAAACAAAACCTTACCAAATTCCTATTTTTAGTGGATTTTTGAAAAATTATTTTTGAAGTTTAGTTTTAGCTTCAAAAATCTGATTTTGAAAATGATTGATTATGATTTTTCTATTCAAGATTTTGTGCATGGGTGTCCATTGCAATCTTGACTTTTTGTAGTGTGGAGGGCTCTTGGGAATGAGCCTCAATTCAAAAAAAATTACTTCAAAATATTTCAAGAAGTCAAACTCTCCAAAACTGAATAGAAGTTAATAACTGCATCTCTAAATAGACCTCCAATTCTACCTTAAGTTAGAGACACCTAAAATTGCCAAGTACCTAAAACAAACTCTTATTTTGAATAAATAGCAAGCCAAATCTACATGTGAAATTGCCATTCTCCTATTAGGAAGCAAATTAGATGATCAAAGTGGCTATCCAASGGGGGTGCTATTACACATCATTTCAAGGTTCCAAATGTGTTGTTCCTATTGAGTTTATGACCTATTATAAGAGCTTAGAATGTATTGCTCTTGAAAAACTATAATAAATTCTGAGTAGCTAGAAATTTTGATTCTACTTGCAACAACCTTTTACTACAATTTGCTAATATGGTTGAATAAAACGTTCAAAATGTAGCCACCCAAGACATGAAATTAGAAACATTGATGATTCAAGATGCCACTACTTTAAGGTAAGAGGCTTCAAACTTGACCCTTTTTTAATAATTCCACCATCTATTTTTTGGCCTTGAATGGACACCGCCCATCCAAAACAAGCACATAGTTTCAAAAGCAACCAACAAGAAATTAAAGGGAATCTAAGGGGCATGATTACAACATCCTATAGTTTTAATTTTGAAAATTCATAGAATATTATATGAATATCAAATAATTACAAAATGACTTGCATTGATATTCACTTAAGTAGGACAACATTCTTACTACAAAACAACTTGGGTTTGTTGTCACTTGAGTAGGTTGACATTCTTACCCAATAGAAATTATCATCTCCACCACCACCTAACTAATAGAGGCAACTAAAATGTTACATTTAGGCGCCACTACCTTAGATCCCCTTAACTTTTGTCAATGCAATGCAAACCCGACAACCAAATATCAACAAGTGTGTCTAAATCTCTCACATGAACTCCTCCCCTCCCTCCCCACCAAGAAATGATTCACCCCCCCTCCAACTCTCCGGCACTTCCTCTACTCCTCCAACCAAAAGGCACAAAGGCATGGGAGAGGTGGAAGGGAGTGAACCACTTTCAAGATCTCAAGGTTTAGACTCAATAACTCATCAAACACAACTCTTCTACAACCAAGTCATTATTCTACAGGAAGAACCTCTTTGAGTGCAGAGTATGCAATGAGAGAGTTTGCAAGAGTATGCAATGAGAGAGTTTGCAAGAGTATGCAATGAGAGAATTTGCAAGACAATAAACAGACATGCACATGATTCAAGATGGGAAGCCAAATTATACACAATAAACCTCTCTTAATGCATAGTTCCAGCACCATGAATTAAGAGAGGTTCTGCCTTTGCAAAGTTTTCAATTTCATCAAACAAATAGCATAATTAAGGAGCTTCTCTCTCAGTCTCACCTGAGCTCCTCCGGAAATCCCACGTCACCCTCCCTCCCACCAAGAAATGATCCACCCCTCCCCACCTCCCCCACTCGCTCCTCCCCTGCAACCACTCCACGAGCTCCGCGACCACCACATCCCTCTCCCTCACACTCGCCCTCCACAGCTTCGTCGTGATCTCGAACCCCGCGTAGAACGGCACGAACACCGCGCTCGCCATCTCGCTCTCCCTCGTCAAACACTCGTACTTCATCATCCGGTTGTGAAAAATCTGCTCCAACATGAACTGATTGGTCGTGTACCAATCGGTGTCKGAGAACACGCCGTCTGTGTTGGGCAGGGGAGGACCCAGACCTGAGTTTTGGACGCTCGGGCACCAGTTCGTCCAGGGGGAGAGAGTGGCGCAGTGGTGGACCATGTCGGAGTTGAAGGCGGGGGGCAAGTCGTACATGTAGATGTAACGGCCGTGGCAATCCGCAGGGGAGACAAAGCTTCCTGAATCTTTTAGGTCACGGTGTTTGATGGAGGATGGGAGCGTTGGAAGCGTTGGAAGCGTTGGAGGTCGGTCGTGGGAGTGGTGGACGGTGAGGAGAGTGCACCAGAAGGTGAAGGTGGTGGCGAGGAAGAGGAAGCGGGTGCGAACGCGGTGTGTTGAGGACTTCGGCGATCTCTCCATTACAAATCTTTATTACATACGATCGTGCCTGCACAAGAAAAATCATGAAGCTACTATTTCGTGAGATGTTGGTCGATTCTCAAGGTTAGCAATAGCACGGGAGATTAGCATCATTGGATTCATCACTGGAGGAATCCAATAGGTTCACCTGTGCACATTACCACAAGAGAATCATGCGAACAGCTCGTAATTCCTACTTAAGATGTTCGTGATTGGTTCTGAAGGTTAGCAATTGCAAAGGAGGTTAGATTCGTCTCAGCTTGAGAAATGCAAAATGTCCATCTGTGCAGCATTACCACAAGAGAATTGTCGAGATACTGGTTCGTGAGGCGGTGTTGAACGATTCTGAAGGTTAGCAATAGCAATGGAGGTTAGGATAGTTGGATTCGTCACAGGAGGAGTCCAAAATGTTCGTCTATGGAATTTTTGAAGAATCCCATAGTTCATGTGCAGTAGTGATAGAGTAGGATTGAATAGGAGACACTAGTGTACGCTAGGGATTGAATTTGGACACAAGAGGATATGTTTCCAATTTCCATATTGGATATCTCTTGTATAATTGTTGATTCTGAAGGTTAGCAATAGCAAAGGAGGTTCCTTTCATTGGATTCGTCACAGGAGAAATTCAAAATTGTAGATCTACGGGATATTTTAAGAACTTCATGATCAATGTCCAGTGATGGTGACGATAGAGTAGGAGACAGTAGGAGGCACAAGGAATGGAATTTGGACACAGAAGGACATTTGTCCAATTTCCATATTGGATTTCTCCTGTGCATCGACCTTCTGAACGCTTTCCTCCATGATTAAATTTATTGTGGAAAGAAGAGTCAGTGGTGCTAAAAGTTTTAAAGAAACGAGAATCATTTGTAAGGAATAGCTACTGGGTTGCCCACGCACGTGGAGCTTTCCGACAAGCAATAGGAATCCTGCTTTGGGCACTGCGTGATTTGCGAGAGACGCTGAATGCGAAATCCACTTGCGTAGTCATTAGTCAATAGTTTTTCGAACTTTCTCATTCACGGTCTCCCAATCGCAAGTCTGTGATTCTACTAAGATCGGGATATATACATGTGGAGCCTTTAAGGTGCAGGGCCAGCGCAACAAGAGTAATAACTTTGAATTTTCAAACTATTGAATCTTTCAAAAGCTCCTAGGCTCATATAATCAAAGGCATTACATTTTAGGCAAGAATTTGTAAAGGTCACTTTTAGAAAGGGTTCACAATTACGTATTGTTCCATAAAGCAAATGCAAAAGTTGTTCTCTCCACATTTTATATTACCCCTTCAAACTCTAAGAGCTCAAATTAAAGATACTATGATTATTATAGAAATTTAATAATGCATAATTGAAACTTCTTCAAAATATATATATATATATATATATATATCATTGGTTCATGTAGAATATTTGTTTTGCTTTCTATTGGTATATTACATGATTTTTCTTGACATTTAATCATCAATTGGACAAACTACACTTTTTATAGCATTCATCATTCGCCAAGTGGATGATTGAGCTCTTACACGTTAAAGATTGTTTCTTTTTTCATTGAAATTGATAGGACGTGGGGTCACAATATTGTTGACTTGCAAAAAGTGAAGTAGAATTATATTTGAAAATCCAATTGTTCAAATGGGTAGAAATCATTTGCCTACGAAGAAAGTATGAATAGAATCCACCATTAAGATGGAAAAATTATAATAGCGTATTGGAATTTGAATATGTAAGATTAGAATYGTCATTCTTGAAAKTGCCTCCACATTATTGACAAGTGTGGACATATTTAGGCATGTTTCATGTGGAAGACATAGATTTTGAATAGAGATTGGAAGGGGCTTGAAAAGGGTGTGTGGGCAAAAGCATTGTCCAAGAATTGAAACTTAGAGACCTTGGAAAGTGGACACATGTATTATATTATTATGGAGAACACTAATAGAATCATCATGAATTTAGAAAGTCCAGTGGTTTCATTGTAAATCCAAGTCATTAATTATTAAAGTTTGCAACAATAACAACAAAAACTCTTCATGCATCAAGTTCATTGACCTTTGTGCTTAAACATCAAACCTTAACAATCACAAATTTTGGATGAAAAAATGTGTAATCATCCCCTAATGTCCCAAGGCCATTATTTTTTCAAAAAACACTCAAAACTACCATTTTTAGTCCAAACAACTAAAAACCTAAACATTTTTTTTTTCAAATACTCAATCATAGGATCTCGCAATAGACAAGTTATAAAAATATCCAAAATTTTTTTATGAGTTTTGACAATATTGATCAATGATCACAAGATATAAGCATTTAAAGTGAAGAAAATGAGTTTTTAGCTTACAACCTAACTAAATTATAAGGCTTTGAATCCTTTTAACTTCAAATCTTTGTTTTCTAGATTGTAAATTTAAATTTTATCACGTTGAATAATTGAGTTGAGAGTTTAGGGAAAAAAATTCAATAAATTGACCCATAATTTTCTTTGTTTAAAATATTGTTAAGCAAAGTAGCTACAAGATAGCAAGAAAACTAAATTGTTGATAGTTCTAAGATGGAATTGAGACACACTTATCCAAATGGTGAGATTGTTTTAGAAAACAAACTAAACTATAGGCAACTATTTTCTTTTTAAATTGTTAAAATTGAATACAATACATCAAATACTATCTTTATTTTKTATCCAATACATTGTTTTCTCAAGATTTGCTAAGATTGCTCACAAAAAAAGAAGMTTTATATTTTCTACATCACTTAATTAAATGAAAATAATCAAATCTTTTGAAATWGAAAAAAGTATAATCTATAAAAATYATTTYAAGTCTTTTTTAATATATAGTAAATTGCACAAGCATGATAAGGTCCAACTCCAAATCAACAACAWTACTTCTGAAGTGATGAAGTTTGTGGCATCAATGGAATCATGGAGATTCTCTAACATAAAAGTAAGAAATTTAATCTAATGAACAATGTTGTTGAGCAAAGTGTAGCTTAAATTTTGGCATTTTATTGTGTACAAATTTCTATATTAAGTGCTTTGAGGATGATCAAAGTACTTCAAGGTGATGTTTTTCTACAAAACAAATTCTCATTCATCTAAAGTAATGCTAGAATCTATAAAAATCAATCTTTTTTTTTAAAATTAAATTAAATTAAAACAAGTTATGTATATTTTACTAAGATATAAACTAAAATAATTAAAATTCTTCTTAAAACTATTTGGAAGTTAATGACCAAATTTATAAATTTGACAATCAAATATAAAATATTATAAGATATAAACTAAATCAATAAATTTGACAATCAAATATAAAATATTATATCTTTAATTATATATCATGTGGAATGTTTCAAATGCCTCAATAATTTTATGTCAAGAATTGTCATGTCATGCCTCTAATAAGACCAAAAATCTTTATTTTTAAAGTAAAGGTCATTTGTTGCACTCTAAAATTAGCAATGTAAATTTGTCACACATGGAATTGTTATGCTAAACATTTGAAAGCTTGTACAATGGTTATAGACTCACAAGTGCACTCAAAACTAGTAGCGCTTTCTTTAGCAATCCATTATTGCTATTTGAGACTTTGTTTGTGGCYACCAAATCAATCCATTGTGGTCCAACTCTCTTTTGTTGAAGAATGTCCATTGCAAATTGAATGCAAACAYATAATTGGGTCATCTCAAAGGTGACCCAAATGAACAAAGTACCCAACATGGGCCTCATCTATCTCAGGGATGCTTTACGCCTAGAGGTTGGGGCAATTTGTTGTATAAGAGGCATGAAATCTTCACTTGTAATTAGACAAAAGAGGCTGAAATCAATCCAAATCCCTTAAAACCCAAAAGCTAGGCCAATTTGACAAAATGAATTTTTATTCAAAAAAGGTATAGTCCAAGCTCAATGGGTTAGATGCACCAAGAATAGAAAGTCAATTATTGGCCTTAGGGCTACTGTGAGATTTCAATTACATTTTTTTTAATAAAATATAAAAAGATTTCAACATATCATAATCATTGGATTTTGTGCAATTGGTCTCAAGAAAAATTGGCCTAGCTTTTACATGTAAAGTAGCCTTAAAATGAATGAGAGAGAGGAGAGGATCTGAAATTTTCTAGGTTTTATTGAATTGGCCGTGAGAACTTTGAATTGCTTTCAAATGATTAGTACATCTTATATTGATCTAAAAATTTTACCACACAAACTAGATGAGAGAGTACAGATTTGACAACAAGTTTTATTGAATTTGGACATTGAATGCAAAAGTTATAGCACTTTGAATTGAAAAGAAAAACTATGTGAGGACACTTTCGGTCCCTTTTGGCAATGAGGTGCTAGGGGACATTTGTTTAAACTATAGATTGGTAGTAAAATAGGCAAGCCTATTACTACCATGATTTATAATCTAAATATCTTGGGGCCAACTCCAAGGACACACATTTTTTAGAGGTGTGTGCATGTTTCACAAATTGAACCCAATTGGAACTGAAATTCTCATATGAAAAATTAGAATTTTTGTGAATTTTTTAAGTGTTATGCCCTAAAATATAGAAGCATTCATAGAATAGAGTCATAAACAATCCATAAACAACCAATAACTACCAAATCAAGTACTAAATATTCACTATTAATGGAGTGTTACAYTATGCCTTGATGTCATCAAATCCTTGATTTTGTCATAAGATTTTCTAATTTCGTCATAAAATGAACAGATTTGGATATTTTGGGAAATGGAATTGGGGACAGAATTAGTTGACTAAATTGGACTAATCTAGTGACATAACTGGGTTGCAAACAGCCCTTTTTTTTTGGCACCATGTGGCCAGAAAGCACCAATTGAAAAAACAGTGCGAAAAAGGCTAAAGGAAAAAAAAGGAAATTAAGAGAAAAGTCGCCAGAGAGCTACCTAGGTTTTGCAGGTCGGAGCCAAAAAGCTACAACCCTAGCCGCCGCGTTCGCCAGCAATTTCGATGGAGCAGCACTCAAAATTTGAAAGCCCGCGCCAGTTCCCTACCGTCCCGCCTTCGTCGTAGCCGACCTTCCGTTATTGAAAACTGTGTTCATCGCCAAAGTTCCCTCGCGCATTCAATTGGCAATCGCCAGGTTGTATAGAATGCATTCCACCACTTCACCATCTTCATTTCCACTCTCCTACATTTTATTTTCCTTCGTCGTACTTCCTCCCCACTCCTTCTTGGTTTCTTGAAGTAACCCTAGCCTCTTTGTTGAATGGAAGTGGAGCATTTGATGCCACTACTCTTGGTCGTTACTGTAGAGCGCCGCCTTGCTGCAATGGAATCCAGCAGCATTTGGTTCCACTCTGCACTGCTTTTATTTTGCCGTGAGTTTCAGGTGCAGTGGGTGAGAGCTAAGAAGCGCCCTTGGAGTATATTTGGGTAGGTGGATAATTTCAGCATGGTATCCTTCTCTTTGCTTGCAAGTTGCAATGAGTTCCCAACTGCAATCTATTACCTTTGTACTTTGTTTAATTACCGAGTTGTGCTTTTGGGTGTACATTTTGTCGACGACGCCATGATTTGAAAAACATTCGCCAACGGTGCTTGTTAATGTCGTTGTCATTTTGTAGGTTACGGTGCTTGCAATCTCAAGTTCTTTTTAATTTCTAACTATGTCGTGTGTATCAACTGCTTCTTTGTTAGAGCTGCGACTTTACACTGCCGATGGGTGGAGATCTCGATTCCGCAGAGATGGAAGTTGAAGGTCACATGATCAATGTTGGGCCATGTGCGGAAGAAGAATTCATGCGTGAGGCGAGTGCCCAACTCCACAAAGAACTCACCGACATTGCTGCAGCGAAGGCGGATCGTGCAGCCTCACAGAAGGCTGATCGGGAAGCTGCAAAGCGTCGTCTTCTCATGAAGGGGAAGGCTATCTGTCCAGAAGACAAGAAGGCGCGTCGCAATGCACAAGAGGCAACATCCATTTCAAAATTCTTCACAAGTTCCAGGAACTCTATGAATTCACAGCCCCTTCTCTTGGGCAGCTCACCATCCGACTCAATATCACCAACTGCTGAATTTGATAATGCAGTGTCTGTAGACACTGAGCTTTTGGGATCTCAACCTTCTCCGCAATCGCAGCATGTGGATGGTAGTAGCAGTGGTCAGACGAAGTCTTTGGGGCCCAGTCTTCAAGCATGCCGTCAACTGCGTGCTGATCTTGTGGAGATTTCTGATGGGGAAGAAGATGTGCAGTCTGACGATGATTTTCAACAGATTCCTTCACCGAAAAGACCCAAAATGAATTACGATCGAACGCGTCGTTTTCAAAACGAATGGGCAGCAAAGTTAGTGTGGGCTGAACCAATTCGGGGAAGTAATGGCCAAGTGCACCTCGTGAAGTGCACAGTTTGCTCGACGTTTGAAAAAACCCCCAAGATCCTTGGTCCAAAGTGGGATACTTTAACCAAGCATGAAGGRAGGAGGAAGGCTGCTTTTGATATTCCCAAGTACAATGTCAAAGCAGGGGAATGGTACATTTCTAGAACAAGCCGAMACCAAGTCAATTTGCGCCATTTCGCTGCCAGACAACCCACTTCAGTCCTTCAGCAAGTGAATATCAGCACTGCCTCAACTAAGTCGAAGAAAATCGTATAGTTGAGCACCATTTACCAAATCTTGACCTCAGGCCGTCCCATGGTGGAGTATGAGGAAAGGCAGGCGCAGTATTCTTTCCTCAATGTCCCGAATTTGCCTCTCGAATGCACTGGACAGATGGTTCGGGGTGGAAAATGGCTGAGTTCATGTACAACCAGGTGAAGGAATCGATCAAGAAGAAAATAATTGCTGCTAGTGTTGTTGCAATCACTTGTGACGAAGTGACTTCTGCAGACGATGGCAGCTGGTTGTGCATCCATGCATACATTGTGGACAATTATATTTGAATTCCACACTTGATTTCCTTTCAGCATTTGGTAGATGGGTCTGGTGCTGACTCTCTTACGGTGGTGATCATAAAAGCTTTGGAGTTTGGTGGCGACCTAACGTTTGAAGAAATTTCACGGAGGTTGCTCTGTTTTGGAGCAGATGGCGTTAGCACTTTCCAAGGTGCACAAAGTGGTGTCACACTGCAAATTCAATCAAAGTATGCTCCATTTTGCATGGGTGTTCATTGCATGGCCCACAGGTGCAATTTGACAGCAAAGTCTTTGTCTTCACTACATATCTTTACAGTGGTAGAGCAGCTGATCCAGAAAGCCCATGCGTATTTCAGCAAGAGTCCAAAGCGTCTTTGTGAATACCAGAAGCTTGCAGAAGTAATGGAGACAAAAGTCTTGAAACCTCTCCTGCAAGTGACTACACGCTGGGTATCGTTGCTAGAGCCTCTGCGAAGACTGTTGGCAGACTACCGAACGCTCATGGCTAAGATGAAGGCTGACACTGACAAGAATGACGTTGCTGAAGTAAGTGCCTTACACTTTAATCTTTTTGTTTCTAAGCTTTGAGAATGTTTTTCTTTTTTAAATATTGTATGGATTTCCAAATGGTCTTTCAAATTTTTTTTTTTTTTGTGAGACTAATGAGAATCTTGTAGTACTCAGTCCAGTCTAGTAATACTGGGCCATTATTGGTGGCTGTAGTTGCATCTGAAGTTTTTAACCATAGCCCTTTTCCCGAACAGATGATTAAGAGAAAACTCAACCCCAAACTAATCAGTTAAGCTGATAATGATTTTGGTTTTAATACTCTTTTAATGTCCTTACAAACTTGGAAAGCAGACAGTAAGCTTTCACAATCACCTTCCTTCATGCTAAATTGAGTCTTTTGTGATAGTCTTGTGAAAATGTCAATCCTCAACCACATGACATTCTTTTTTCTACTAGAAGTACTGGCGGATGATGGTTCGCATGGAGGAAGGCACAGAGGTATGAGAATTAGAAGTCATACCTGACCGGAAATGCCAGATTTGAGAGCCTCTGCAGCATCCAAAACTACTCCCCTGACTGGACAACCTTACCTTCTTAGAATTTAAATCTGAGGAGAAGTAGGAAAAACGATAATGATGGTGCCTGTAAAAGTGTGTGTTTTGAACAGTAACAACAATGGCCATATTAAAATTGCGTGTTGATAAGCACATGTGGTCTTTTGTAGTGAACATGCCTGACTTTGAATCTCCCTTTTGTTTTGCAGAAGTACTTGAGTCTTATGGTGGATCCTTATACCCTTCTTGGAATGACAGCCCTGATGCCGCTCCTTGAGACTGTAGACTTGCTCGTCACATTTGCCCAGAAGCGCGATGTTTACATCTGCGACTTTGTTGCTGCTTTGAAGATCGCAGAGGGGCAGCTCTACATGTTGTACGTCGACTAGAGTACCGCGTTTGCTACTGACGAATTTTGGGCGTTCAAGAATTTACTGGACTGCTCACACAGTCAGATCCACATGAAGTGGGTTTCTGATTTGAACAGCGAGTCTGCACAGCTCTGTTTTGTTTCTAATGGAGAAAAGATATGGGCAGTACATGATAACACCCCTGTGGATCGAGAGGTGATGGCGTCGTTGTTGTCTGCCGTGAAGACCGAGTGCACATGTAGCATTATTTTGGACCTTTTCACGTAGAGTGGGTATAATGTTCGTTTGGCCCACCTGTGGAGACTGTTTCGTGTTATGTTCAACTTCATTGTGCTTGGCTTGATGAGTTATAGGGTGTAGGTTTATAAAAACATGCACTTCAACCTGCTTGAATTCATATTTTTGAGTCCTTCAATTTGAATTTCTGTTGTCACAAGAACTAGTGTTGTCTTTTTTTTTAAATTGAACTTCTAAAGATTAAACCATCCTGCACGAGCAAAATGAACTTTGCAACTTTGCGAGCAGTTCTGAGAAATGTCGCTCGGATCTGGCCTTCTTCCCAAACTGTAGCTCTCGATTTTTGTGTCTGTTGGCTCTCTTGTATGAAGGAATGTGGGAATTCTCAATTGAATTTGGGCATTTTTCTATTGTTAAATGTGAAATGCATTAGAAGCAGTTTTCCTTGAGTAACTGGAAAACTAGTAACTACCAGCCTTCTCGATTCAAACTGAAATTCAATTGCCAGTTCAATCGATTGATGAGATTTTTCTTTCCGTATGGAAAAATCCCTGAGATTTTTCCCTTTTTTCCCTCTTCTTTTTTCCCTCTTCTTTTTTCCCTCTTTCTTTCTTTTGGGAATTGGTGCTATAATTCTTATTGTTGCAAATACATATGTTGGTACAACTGTTCTTTACATTTATTATTGTGATTTGTTAATAGAGTGAGTTTCTGCCCCGAGCTTATTGTTCTCATGGGTGCTCGTTTGAGGAAGTTACAGAGACAGGTTACTGGGATTCAGTTTAATGAATACAAACCCTAAGTAAAGGTGGAGTTCACGAGGACACACTAATCAGTCTGCAAGGACACTAATCAGATTGGTTCTTTTCGAGTTTGTAAGAAAATCCTTGCTTGTAGGGAGATTTTTATTGAAAATTAATTCCAATCCTCAAAATAAGTCTTCAGTACTCACCCGGGACACACTGTGCTGATTACCGTTTTTTATTTGCGTTTGGTATATGAAGGTCAGAGTAAACAATGGATTACTTTCAAATTTGTTTTTTCATGAACTTGTATGGAAAAGTGTTCATGGGAATGATATTGTGGAATGGTTTGCCCAGTACTTTGTCATTTTTGGTTTTATGCAATTGGTGCATCAAAAAAACACTTTATTTCACTTGTACCTCAAGACTGAGCAACAATTGGTTTTCTTATACTTTACAGGGGTAGCAAGAAAGCTATTGAGGGAGTTGGAATCGCGCTTTCCTTCCCATGGTGTTATGGATGCGCTTGGGGTCGTGTACCCTCAATACTGGCTGTAGAGCAAGGCCGAGGAGTGTTTTCCTAAACACCTAGCTGCTCTCATGACATACTACTACAAGCCTAAGTTAATTGAAGTGGATAAGGTGAAGCGTTTGATTCCACCTGTTTTGGACCGCCATAGACTAGAGACAGAGCAAGGTCTTTTTAAGTTGGCCATGTTGAACAACTCTTAAAAGCACATGGAGCCTCCCTTTGATGTAAACCCCTTAACCCATCTTTGGCGTTACCTAGATTCATGCACTGTTCTTAAAGTGAAGGCCTTCCTTGAATTTTATAAGTTGGCTGAAGTTGCTATAGTGCAAAATCTAGGGTCAGTAGAGGATGAAAGGTGCTTTAGTTCTCTTGCCTTCTTGAAAAACAAGCTGAGAAATTCCTTAGACACACATTTAGAGTGTGTTGTTGGCATGTATGCACAAAAGATCTTCACTTTGGAGACTTTTCCATATGATGAAGCCTACAACGAATGGGTGGCTGGAGCAGATCGTTGTTATGGGCTATGAGCTTGGTTACTATGCTAGTGGTATTAGTGGAGACTTACAACCAAGCTTGTTGTAGGTTTTACTCTATAATGGAAGGGTCCTTCCTTGGCCCCTTGTTTCCATCTATTAATGAAATTTTATTTTCTTACTCTATGTGAGTGTATATTGCTTCTTTTTGATCATTTATTTTGACAAGTGGTGCCTAMATTCATCCAAATAAAACAAGAAAGTAGCCTAATTTTCCTTGTTAGAAATTTCCTAAGTGCCAAAATACATCACTATGTTAACAGATTTCGCCTTATTTGCATTTCCAGAATTCTCCAAAGTGCCAGATTCTATCACCAATTTCAAGCACATAGTGCTAGATAGATACTCTATACATTTTGGTATCGCCAACAAGAGTCATTGAATAAAATTCAACCCTCGCCATGTGAGCAACAGAAGGAATTACTAATGCAGCCAGTCTAGCTTTATGCTAAAA
Organism: Pleurozium schreberi; assembly: GCA_006891605.1. Lineage (NCBI taxonomy): Eukaryota > Viridiplantae > Streptophyta > Bryopsida > Hypnales > Hylocomiaceae > Pleurozium > Pleurozium schreberi. Next base: position 162,918 of record VACF01002543.1, on the reverse strand, counting down.
ACAAAACAAAAAAGGTTGGTTGCAAACAATAATAGGCTAGTCTACCTTTATTGTATTGTATAGAATCAATATGCCACTATTTTTTGTACTTCAAGGATCATTTATATGACATTCAAAAAGTACAATTTGAACTTAATTTTGAAGATATTATAAGCTTCCGTGGCTAATATAATTTAACACCTAAAGTCCTTGGGGGGACAAAATGGATTTCAAGTAGGCTTCTATGGTCTCAATTTTCATCTTGAATTTTTGAATTTGTTTTGAAGATAATAATAAATATGAGTTTTTTGGGAATATTATTTTTATTTCAATCAATTTTTGATACCAAAAGCTATGCCATCTTGATCCCAAAATAGTATCCTAAGGCGGTAGCAAAATAAAATTTAATTTAAAAAATTAAAAAACAAAATTTGTTTCTCATAGAAAATATTCTTGTCTACATGGAAAGATTTGATTCATTCTATATTTTATTTGGGCAAGTGATGAAAGAGTATTGTACAATCTTGGTTTTACACAAATCTAAACACCTTCAAAAAGTTGCTTACAAGGATTCATTTTTTAATGAAATTTTTACAATTTAAAAAAGAATTTTTTTTTTTTTTTTTTTGATGGTATCAAGTTTGCTCACTAAAACAATCTCACCGTTGGAATTATTGTGTTTCAATTCCATTTTAGAGCTATTAGAGTTTTTTTTTGTCAATCTCAAACCTAGTTCAATTCAACAATTTTTAAAGAATGAATTCAAGTGTGTGCATTTTGAATCTTTTTCCTACACAATTCTACAACATTAAATACATTTAATTCAACTTTTATAGAATAAAAATTTTAAGCTAAGAAGATTCAAAGCCTCAAAATCTAGGTAGGAAAGGTGCAAGAAAAAATGATTTTCTTTACTTCAAACACAAACATTTTGCAATTTAGGTGGTCAGAGTTTTTAAAATTTCTTCCACACATTTTTATACTAATTAAATGCAAGATATAGTGGTTAAATATGTGAAAAAAATGATTTCTAATTTTTGTTTCACTTTACAATAGAAGTGGTAATTTTTAATGGAACTTCATGAGAAAAAAGGTCTTGGGACTTTTGGAGTTAGTATGGTGAAGTTATTGTTTGTTGATAAAAAGTACTTTCACTAGTTTGCATTACAAGCACTATCTTGTGTCAACAATCTTGCAATCTCCATAGTGTTGTTGGTGAGTCTTAAGATTTGCAATTCTACTAGAAGTTATAAGAAGATATGGAATATGCTATCAAACATAAGTTTTTGGAGGGTTTTTTAACATAACATACAAGTGCTTAAAATGATTATTTTGGACATGGAATACCAAAGGTGACATTTGCTACCAATGCCCATAACCCCAATGGTAAAAAAATTAATGCAATAAGACATTGGATAAGCAAAGGCATATTGTTTTTCATAACATAGTGTTGCTTTTATACTATGGTGTCATTCTTTTTAAATCCTTGATTGATCATAATTGAACAAGACTTAATCATTKAGGTTAAATTTTGGAAGATGAAAATACAACCTTATTACAAAAATAAATATTTTATCACTCCCTACTTGACATGCTAATTTTCATATAGTAGTCTCTACTTCTACACCACCAATTATATCTGGCATGGCTATTAGTCCCTTTTTTCATTYATATAGATGTAAAATCTTCTTCATCCGGTCTCATAAGAAAGTGGGGTTTTCCCATATTAAAAGAACAATGTTGAAAATATGCATTGCTTGTTTATTTAGAGTGTTTTTCTATTAATACTTTCAATTTGAGCACTAAATGCCTCAATTGTCATATTGTCTCCAAAATTTTCTTCAAATGTATAATTGACAAAGACTTCAATTTACAGCAAATTCCCACAACATCCCTTGAAATTTGATTAGTTGAGATGTAAAAATCAAGACTTAGGACTTCACATTAGATCCCAACTTCCACTAAAATTTTCCAAAGTTGATTGGTTGAAAGCTAGAAATTGGGATTTGTGGCTTTGCACAAAGATCCAAGAACTTAGTCTCTTATTTCAAGATCACAAACAAGTCTGAAGTTCATATATGATTCACTTGAAAATGAAAACATAGGACTTAAACAAGTCTTAACACTACAAGAGAAAGAGGTGTTTTAAGTATACGTCTTCACTTAAATACTTTGGCTAAAAACAACTTTACTTCTTTTTTGTGGAGGAAATGGTGCAATTTTTCCAAGTTTCCAATTTTGATTTTGCAGGTTACAAAGTATTATTTATTGCCCTTCCATTAGCCAATAAAATTAGAATTTGGCCTTGAACCAGGCCTTGAACTAAGGTAACCCTGCCTAAAAGTATCACTTGTTTCAATTYGAGTATATGGGATCTCTTTATTGAACTTTAAAATAGAGAAGTTGATTAACAAATTAGAAGAAAAAGAAGAGGGAGCATGGTGACTATGCACTATGCCTATGCACTGAGAAGATGTCTCCTCAGCCCGAACATCTCCCCTCCCAAAAAACAAAATAAAGTAACCGTCGATCACATTTGGAAAAAAAAGACACCCCTACTCCAGCCATCGATCTCATTTTCAAAATAAAAATGATCTGTTTAATCTCAGTCGTTGATTAGGATGGCTTTCAGTGGTGAGAGATGACAGCCATTGTTTGAGATTAGGGTTTACTGGCGCTCAATGCCAAAGAATAGGGTTCAGGTAGTTTTGGGGGGCTCATTGTGAAGCGTTGCCATCGGTTTGTGGAGATGTTGTTGCTGATGCTCTTCGGATTTGAATGGCATTTCTCGGAAACGCCGTGTAGGATCGTATGTCGTGGGTGAGAATTTTCCTGTCGTGGCGGATACTCAATTGATTCATCAAGTCGTCTCTTTCATGTATAGTAGCCCAGTTCAGGAATTTGAGTTAAGAACATTCGTTAGTTTTGCAGAAAACCCCATCGAATTAGGGTTAGGAGAAGTGCGGGTCGCTCACAGTGTTTGTGTGGCTCGGGTCAGGGAGTACTGGTAGTACAGCCTCACGTTCCTTGTGACAGCGGTGATTGCAATGTGAGCGCCTTTAGATATTACATGTATATTACCTGAATATGATGCAAACAAGAATGGACTCACAACGAATGAATGTTCAATCTTCTGGTTCTGCTACTGAGAGAAGCCATATGATCGACCTCCACAAGTTTTTGGAAGTTCGAAAGAGCGTTACTAGAGATACTGCTTCTGAATCTATTGTGATGCCATTTTTTAAGCCTTTCACCATGCTTGAAGCCCTCGGTAATTGCAATGTAAGCCCCTTTAGATATTACCTGTAGTTTTTTCCTGTGTATATCTTTGACGAATTTGTGCTCTTCTTGTTTTGGTTTTGATCGGATTCACGTAGAACTGAGATACCTCATGATTCTTGAAAGATTTCCAGTGAAGTGGAAAGTCAAAAATTATTATTCTTGTTTGAACATTAGGTCTTTAGCTATGATTTGAACATTTGCTTTAGGATTTGTTTGATTTGCTCAATTTGGTGTTTTGCTGAAACTGGTGTCTGATTTGAACATTTGCTTTAGGGTTTGTGCGCTGCTACACCTATGATTACTCCTATGCAATAATGTATCCTCTGGAATCGCCTGCAGCTGCAATTTTACTGCAAATGAATGCTTAGTAATTAAGTCAACACATGAACTCGAGCTGTAGACACTTTCAGACGTCGGAAGTTGGAACTGGGAACGGCAACGAAGCCGATTCAAATAGTCACTGGAAAATTCCATTTGGAGTTGCATATGTGGTGGTATATCTCAATTTAGTATGTGAAAAAACAAGATTTGCTCAATTTTGTGTTTTGCTTAAACTCGTGTCTGTCGTGGGCTGTAGGATGCGAGATTCGAGATTTTTTTGGGCCTTTTGCTTGTAATTACATAAGGTTTTGTATGCACAAAGGGATCAAAGATGGAGCGTGTTGAGAATGGAGCGACGTTGGTTGAGGAGTCTCCTACTTCCGAGGTATTGATCAGCTTAAACTCCCTCTTTTGAATTTCTTCCGTTCAAAAATTGAAGAATTAGTGGCAGCTTAATAATGTCGTTGTAGGGTGGAATCCATGGCTCTTGATCAGCTTAAATTAGGTTTTTCAATCTTTGAATGTGTATGAGGCTTTGCAAGAACCACTATGCACCCAAAAGATATGCACTCATTTTCTTGTTTACACTGCAAGTGGCTGCTGAAGTGTAGTGAACCGTAGTGAAGATGTAGAGAAACTTAGTTCAAGGGTCGCTTCTGTTTAGCTTAAGGGCAGTTAGTGTGAGTGCTTGTTTGTATTTCAAAAGGGATTTGTTTGCAAGATGTATGTGCAGCTTTCCTCGTTCTTTCAAATTAGTGCTATTTTGATTTGCTATTTTTGTTTTCAATGGTCTTCATGGATACAAAAATGTTGTTCAAGAGTTCGAAGAATTACTTTAATGGAACTTGATTCTTGTATTCCAATATCTGCCCTTTCAGTCATGGGGCCGCCGCTGTCTCAGATATTGAAGGCAGCGGCCCGTGTTGGGGCTTCTTCAGCCATGGTAGCTACGGATTTCAGCCAAGGAACCCAAGGTGGAGGTGGTTCATCTACTGCCCAGAAGCTGAAAACAATAAGGAATCCAGCTCGTAAGAGGAATACCCAGACCTCAGTAAGTGCTGAAGTTCTACTTTCTGTACTCAAAAGTTCTAAGAAGCTTAAAGCTCAGAGAAAAACAATTCCCCAAAGCATTCAAATTTTTTCTCAGAAACCTTTCCTTCCACCAGTCACACAAGTGACTGTGTCACAGCCTGGATGGGCACTAGGAGACACTGAAGTGTCTTAAGCACCTACTGATGCACCACAACCAGCTGATGTTCAAGACAATGCTCACAAGCAAGCAATTGCCACAACTCCAGTGCTTCCAAAACGTGTGAGGAAGAAGCCTTTGGTTCCACCACAGCAAATGGATGTCAGTATTACCATCTCAGTGGATAATTCAGACATTTTTTTGTCATATTTACAGAGAATGGAGGAGTTCCTTGAAGCTGAATGCATTGGTGGGCTATGCTCCATTGAAAGAGGAGGCGCTATGTTGCAATTGCATCTTCAAATGGTTTGTCAGATCATGGCCTCTTTTGCTGCTATGGTGAGCAAGCGCATCAAAACCCACCTTGGATAGGATAATCTTGGCAATGCTCTACAGGGCACCACATTTTAATGAAAACCCTCCAAAACATTGGCCTGCACACATACATGGGCATGCTTGATTATTGCCTGAAAGACAAAGGCGAGGATCATTTTGATTGTGTGTACCGAAATGTAACCTCTCAACAGATGGATGAGGCCATGAGGGGATTGAAGAGTACGTGAAACATGGTACTCCTTTTGCAAAGAACCGAGTCATTTTGACTCACAAGAACCTCATTGAAAGGGCTACCACTTATTGCAAGTACAAATTGAAAAAGCAATTGGGCAGTACACTTCCTGGCACAGTGCTTTCCATGTTGCAGTCCACCCAGTATATTCCTTCTGCTTTATGGGTTCTACCAGTTCGCCAAGGCGGAATGGAGTACACCAGAGCTGCTGCGATTTGGAAGTGCATGATGCAACCAAGCACTATGACCATGGATGACGTGACGCAAATTTTCTTTAAACACACAAATTTTGGATCGCGTCTCGCGGACTTAGGACGTCAGCGGCTAGCTGTGGCTTTGGACAATGCTCGCGAAGGGGCACCATCAGATTGTTTCAAGTACACTTTGACCAAATCTTGTTGTATTTATAGACTTATCTATTTCAAAGGCACCTTCAATTACTTACAAAGTTGTCTACTTGTGTTTCCACTTGCAGACTGTGTAGTGTGTACTAGGTGATACGGAGCAGCATTTATCCAAAGTCATTGTTGTCGAAGACAGTCAGGATGTAGTTGATCTGGCAACGGAACCGGCTGATACCACTGCCCCGACATTTGTACACAAGAGTAATGGGCTATTCATTCCTGTGGAGTACGGCACCCGTGACACTGCCAATGCGTTTGTTGTGTAGTGATGTGGACTTGAACACTTTTTTGTACCAATGGCAATACTTTTGTTGTTTTCTCCCAAGGACTCCAACACTGTACAGGACTTCATGAACATTTTTGAGTATGTTTCACTTTACAACATCAACATTTGTGTACACTTTAGTTTTTGCTCTTGTAGTGCTTCAAATGCTGAGTTTGGAGATGTTTCTTACACTCTACTTCATTTTTCTTGTCGCTTTCAATTGTTGTAGCTCTTCCTTGTGTTTCTTTCTTTTCCTCATTTTTGTATGAATTTTTCATTTTTCTTCATTTTTGTAATGAGGTGTTCCGGAACCTCTCTCACACTATGCCTATGCACCCAAAAGACAGCACACACAACTGCTATTTCTATGTTTTCACCAAATCGCTCCAAAACTGCTATTTCTAGGACAAGTACCAAATTTTTTTTTTAAAGACTTTTTTGAACACATGTGTCCGTAGGACCTTGTAGTACACTAGTTTGAGAACATGCATAAAAAATTTCAGGAATTTCTGCCATGTAGATTGCAAGATATTAGCATTTGAATTGGAAAAAAAACTTTTTTTGGCCTAGCAAAAATTGGACAGCTGCACTTCAGATGGTCACATGTGTATGAAAAATGACCAAAATGGTGGTTACTTTTTAAATTCATTTTTCAAGGCAAGTTGGACACATGCTTGAAAATTTTTAGATCATTTGGAATTGTATAACATATAGGAAAAAAATAGTGAGTAGAGAGAAGTAGAAAATGACTTAGAGTATTAAAACGTAAACAATTTATTTATGGAATTGAAAAATGCCAATCCCTATGGTTGAAATGATGTAATAAAAAATTTACATCTACTATTTTTATTTTTTTCCAAAAATATTGAAATTGAATTAAATAATCGATTTCAAACTTTTTTGTAGGGTACAGATCTTATAACTACCCACACACTACTCCAAACTAAACCTTCTCGTAACTTTTGACTCAACTATCAAAATAGAATGATTCAAAGCTTTTTGTGTRTATTTAGATCTAGAGAACCAATTTCAAATTTTAATTTTAAAAAAAAGAGATTTTTCAAGAAGTTTTTATTGTTGTTTGGATTGCTTGCTGAGCAATGAAAACAACATATCATACCATAACTTTTTAACCATGTAGTCTAAAGTTATGAAAATTGTTGGACCTTAAAGCTACTCCTTGGGTACATGGTGTGTGAAAATTTCAAAGAAAAAAATCAAAATCTCCATCTGTAGTGAACTGCCCAAAATTGCTATGTTGCCAAAAAAATGCAATTTAGTGCTTTAGGGGTTAACCCAAATCTTACATGCCAACACATAGTCAATGGTTTTGGTGTCTTCACATTGGTGATAACATTGGTGTACGTTATAGTCATATTTACTCTAAATAGTAACCAGAACATATCTGCTAGAGCTGAATTATTTGGATATGTGGTCTTTTATGTGATTTGTAATCTAAAAAGCAATTAGGGCCATTCACCTTGAAAAAATGGCTTTTCCAAGGTTGTTAGTAGTTCATAATTGTGCAACTCTTGTTAATTGAAATTAGGTTGATGCATCCATCCTCATTAAGGAGTTTTTGACACAAGCTTATGACATTAGCTTTTCTATAATATTGATGGTTTGGAAAATCTCAATATAAATTAAATTAAATCAATCAAGAAGTCAAAAATTGCATCTTAATTTAAAAAAAGCATTTTTGGCATTTAGGAGTTAATGGAAAAAATAATATTGGTGACAACAACTAACCGATGAATAATTTAAAAATTTCTTTCATTTCAATCATATTTATAAAACTTCATATACAATATTACTTGAGGACATTGTGCATAACTTTCACAAAAATGCTTACAATAACTAAATTTTGATATTACAAAATTTTCTCTTTTCACAAATGATATCTTACAAYCCTTATGTTCAAATTCTCATTGTAATAAATTGCTTTTAGATTTTTTAAAGTTCACTCTTGTAAATTCAAATTTTGACTTGAAATTTGATAGATAATCTCTCTTATCTCAATTTTTTCCGATTGCAAAAATCTAACCAAATATGATACTATTTTCTTTTTTGAATGAAATAAGCCTCTAAAATTTTTGATATGTAGTAAAAACAATGCATTTTTTTTACAAAACTTGTAGGATACTTATGATCTTTCTAAAAATAATATTTATGGAAGTCCAACTTTGAGTTTCACAAGATCAACTTGATATTTTGATGGGACACCCCACTTCTTAAGTTCTTCAAGYTTTCTTTCTTTTATTTTTGTTAATTTTAATCTCTCAACACRTCTTGCTTGCTTCAATCTTTCACCTTCTGCAATCTTCTCTCTTGCARCTGCTTTCCTTGCTTCTTCCTTAACTCTAACTTGTTCTTTGATATAGACAAGATTTTTCATTCTTAGTTGATGTAGCCTTTCATCTTCTTTCTTTGCATCTTCAATACCTTCTTTTTGTAGTCTTAAAATCTTATAGAATTCTTGTTCAGCACCAATTGCCTACATTTAACCAATACACTAGAAGTTCAAATATGACACATACTATATACTAAAAAATATATTTTTAAGTATAAGATTTTATTTTGATTTATATAGTTGTATATACAAATGTTAAAATRATATTATTAAATTTATCTTTTTGAAAATAAGATTATTGAACTAAAAGAGAAGATACAACAAGTTGTTAACTTCCAAAATGAACTAGATGTAACTTAAAAAATACATAATCAATGATGAAGCCATACTTGATCTGCAATTTGTCTTGCTTTCATAATCTTTTGTTGTTCTCGTGCAAAATGAAGTTCTGCATTCATGCGTCGAATTTTTTCTACCTCCGCTGCTTCTTTCTCTCTCCATGCTTTTTCATGCGCTTCCTATTTTAATGTATGGMTTTAATATTRTYAAATGATAGAACATTGATATTATAATTGAATGTTCAAAAATAATTATAATATCTCCATTTTCAAGTACAAAATGAACCACACGGATTATTTCTACTTGAAATCTTTTCAAATCATTGAAATATATATATTTCCAATGGAAAATTTAGCTATGCAAAYGTAAAATCCTACATCATCAAAKTGAACAARTAACATTTTAGTATAMAACCATTTAAAYTTATACATATGRTTTGTTAAAAAACTTGTAAAAATTTAAGCATTTAATACATTCAACAATTGTAAATTGCAACAAATTCACAATTTTAAAATAATTTTATTAATTCTTACAAATATACGTTGATTTCGTAGATCTTCCAAAACCTCAGCAGCACCTGAAGCACTTTCTTGGGCTTTTCGAATTGCATCAGCAGCGGCCTCTTTTTCCTTCCGTATTCTTTCTTGCTCATCTTTGTAGGCTTGTTCTCGTTGATCTTTTGCAAATGTGTATGCATTTCGTTTTTCTTCTTCAATCATTTCTTTTTCTTTTATCTACAAAAATTTATCACCAAACATTGTATAGTATTTAACACCTAAAGTTCTTTCATGTTTAGGGACCCCAAATTGCTTCAAATATCTAAAGCAAAGTTAAAATCTTCATCTATACTAAACAATTCAACTATAGGACTTGTTAAAGTACATTGTTCTAAAATTTAGAACAGAAAATCTTATCAATTGCAAGATCATGATGCTTGAATTTCCCGAAGAAGTATTTTTCAACTTTTTTTTTAAATGGTTAGATTTTGTCTTTCAAACTTTTTATCCAAAAATTTATAAATTCATATATTCATATCACTATATGTTTCTATTAATTTGATCTATTTTATACTATGGACTGATACTTATTTATTTCAAATTCATATTTTTATCATTATGTTAGTAAATTTTGCCTACTTGTTCTTTGATTCTTTCTTGTTTTTTATTGTCTTCAACCATATATTTCATTAATTCTACCCCTGCTAATCTGTTTGCCTCAGCTTTCTTTTCATCTTGTTTTCTTTCATTTGCTTTAGCATTTCTTTCAGCAAGAATTGCTTCTTTTTTTTTCTTTCGCTCTTCAATGACAGCTTGTGTCAAAATAACAGCTTTTTTCTAGCTTACAAAACATACACATTTTAGAACTAAGACATGTGAAATGCAATTTTTATTTCTTTTATAATTATTTGGTTTATAATGATAATGGAGTTTTTTTTATTATATTAGGTATATATTTGGATATTATTAATATATGTATGTATTTTAAAAAATAAATTTTGTAAAAATATGAAAATCACACATATTTCACCTTGATTAAGTTAATATCATTTGAATTGATAACAACAACATTTGTTTCCTCTGGAGTTTCATTTTTCTTCTCACCCATTTTGGGCCTTTTTTCTTGGGGTCTTTTTATTCTATTCTAAATGTAAAATCCAAATTCATTATATAAATATATCAATAATATAATGTATTTATAAAAAAATTCAAAAATATATTTTGAAAATTTRAAAATCAAATATATATTTTATATGATCATTGTCAATTTTAAACATGTAGATTGGTTTGTCAACTTACAGCTTGCCTTTTAGCATACCACCCTTCATGTCCAAAAAGCTCTTCTTCAACATCACTTGTTTTTGATAGCTACGCCATTAAAAGAAATCTTCAATTTTTTAAATCATGATGTTTTAAGAAGAATCATAAAGGAAAAATGAAAATGAATATGAAATATAATGAGGTCATTCAAGAAAATAAAATTCACATGCTTCAAATTTACATATCAAATATTTTAAACAATTATTAACTAGGTTATCAAATAATATATTTGATTCTGCTTTGATATTAAAATTTTGATACATGATAATGATCATAATACTCACTAGCATGTATTTGCGCCCGGCATTGTTTTTCTCACTTATGTACTCACTTTGGCAATCATTGTGTGTATTAGAAGTAGGAGGCCGTGCAACAATTAAATTATTTGAYCCCTAAATACAAAGTTTAATCATTTATCAATGTAAACTACATATCAACATCATATATAATAAAACTATCCAAAAAATTGAATCTCATACATTTTTCTTAATTATGTACATTGATTTCTTTGGGGAAGGGCGTAATTTGATTATTTCAATTTACGATTGAAACAATATATTCAACACAACATAATATCTTGCTATTAAAAAATTACATTTATATAGGACCAAATATTATATATGTATAAAATATGGGAGATGTTTCATTCTTGCAAATAAAATCCATAAACAATATATATGATTAAATTTATAAATATACCACATGTTTGCTTTTGACATCCGATTGTCCATATCTATCATCAATATATTCTTGTTTGCACTCATCATGAGTATTGTCATGTAGTGGCCTTGGTGGTTTTTTTAGTTTGTCATGAAGAACACAATCATCTCCATATTTATTGCCTTTCACCATGGTATAGTCTTTTCAACTATCCAATTGTATACTATATATTTGTTCTTTTACCAAATTCAATTGATAAACCTTGAATCCGTATTTAAAATAATTGAAAAAACAAATATGATTGGTTGACTCATATACTTCACCCTATTTGATTGTATATCTTAAATTGAAAATAAAAGCATGCTTTTTGATTGTTATTAAAATGTGGAATAAATTATAATGTTTTATTCCATTTTATAAGAAAGTCAAATATCAATGTATGCAAGCTTTAATGTCAACGCTTTCAACAATTCCATTGCRTTTCATTCTTGAAATATAAGAAAAAAGAATCGACCATGAATATTATAAAAATAAATGAAATATTGTTGTTTTTTGACTTTATATCCCAAAATCATTGAATTTTATCATCAACCATTTATCACAAATATGAAATTTTCTTACAAATTAAAACTATACTTTGATATATTTTCATTAAACACATAAATTTTTGAATCATGAAATCTTAACAGAGAATTTTGTAACATTTGATGAAATCATTTGTAATGATAGTATGGTCCAATGAGAAAGATATTGAACAAAAAAATTACAACTTATAAAGTTGGATCATTTTAATTAGAAAATATGATACAGACATGTGATATTATTTGTTGCATGTTAATCATTGTAGAGGATTTGGATTGTTTTATTGAGAAAAAAATTCATGAATTTTTCATATGCTCCTTCAAATGTAAGACAAAAATTTATTAGATATAGAAACTTAAGTAAATCATGGTTAGGTTGATTGACAGGGATAAACTCATTTAATGAAATTAACTCATTTGAACACTCAAAGAGATAAAATTGATGAAAATACTCAAAGATTTGGTTTTGTGAGGATAGAGAATTAAACATATCATAATCAAATTTTAAAAAAACATTACTAACTATGAATCGAAATTTGCTTAAAGTAAAATTTTAATATCAAACTAGGTCTCCATTTCTCTTTATGCTACCAAACATTTAACTCATGGAGGTCTAGGACTTTAAGGGTTTAGTGGTAAAAATTTCAATCCATTGTCATACAGAATTGGAATTCAAAGAGAATCATTGTCAAAAGTGATTTCGAATAATGGATGGAACTTTGTGTCATTGATGCAGTATTATGCATGCATATTCATCATTGAGAGGACATAAACCTATAATACGGGTGGAATGTCCAATTTGATGTTTGTGTACGATATTGTGGAGAGCTTATATAAAGATTGGTGGGATTGGTAAACATCACAATGTCCAAATATGCAACAAATCTTTTAATTTGGTCCCAAAATTAGGAGAGAAAACCATCTTGTTTATGGCATCAAGAAGTCACAAATGGTATACAAATCTACAATATTGGAAGGAAGGAATTTTTCCATCTTATGTCAAATATTCAAAGACATCAATCAATCTAGATGACTTCATTATCACCTACCTAAAATTCAAACGTCTCTTCAATAGACACTTTGTCCTAAAAGGGTTATTGGAGTAGAGTAATGGGGCTAGAGTGTAGCGGGAATTGAAGCATTTCAAGCTTTAGAGGTAGTAATTTTAGAGGAGTCTAATGGCATGACTAGATATTTAATGCTTTCAACTTTGAAAATTCATATTATTAGTTTTGATTGTATAAATATTGAAAAATTACAAAATCACGCGGACTAATTTTCTCTCAAGAAGGCTTGGCATTCTCATACAACACAAAAAAATCATCATTTGTCCACCAATCTAACAGTGAAAGTGGCATTTTGGGTGCTTCAACCTTACTTATAATGTCATCAAATTCAATCTAAGGCCATATTTGTTATATTGAGACTTTTTGCAAATTTTGAGACAGAATGCTAGTTATTGGAAAATTCATCTAAAAATGTAGCAATTGAAACCAAAAATAAATAATGCTCAAATAGGGATCCTATTTAGAATTAAATTTACACATAAAAGTATTAGTTTCATACCTACATTAACTTTTTAGATCAATTTTTTGTTTTTTGTTAGAATGCATTGACATTTATGCATAGTAGTATGCATATAAAAATGAAATATTGACATTTTTTTTACTTCATATTTCCTAATTTCTTTTTAAATGTTATGCTGAATATTTTATAGAGTTATCATTTGTAACACAAAAGTAACTTATATAGCTTAAGTTTATCCTATTGCTAAAGGGAGCCAATTAATCATCATAAGGTCCTTAATGAAATTTTTAATGGAATACTTAAAAAATCATCCCAAATGTTCAATAATGTTATCAATTTATCCTACGTAGTAATTAATGAAATGTTTCATTTCAAATATCATCAATTTCAAGCAAGAAGGTTTTTGAGTCATTGAAAAGAATGGTCAATTTAGAATAAAGAGGATTGAAGGACCTATATTAGTCTTTTTAATCTTTAATATTGAATTACTTAGAATGCATCAATTTTAATACATGTTGAATCTATAAGCTTAAACATTACTCTACAATTTTTTTGTACTTCCATATTTTTCTAAGTATTATGATGAAGATTATTAAAATAACATTAGTTACACAAAAGTATAGTCGTTATGGTTAGGGTCACTAGMAGTGTCCATCGGACATGTCAATTAGCCAAATAAACAATCCAAACAATCAAAGATTTGTAGGCTTGCACTTTAGGGTCTAGAAAAAACTTACTCATTGTTTTTGATTTTCCACTTCACCTATGTTTTAGCTCATTAGACACCACATATTAAATCTTTGAAAGCTCTTTCCCAAGCTTTAATGTGAATATTATTCATATGTAGGAGCCATCCATATGCAATAAATTTGGCTCCAAAAAAGACTAATCTACTTATGTTTGAAAACACTTTCATGTCTGGTTTCATGTAAACAATTCAAATTACATTTCAACTTGTAGGATATTAATTAATTTGACAATGAGAATAAACACAATCAAATGAGACCCCCTTATTATATTGATTTATCCATCTGATAATATTTAATCCATATCACTTTTCTGAATTAGGGAGGCTCGAGATAATGTATGGAGTATTGATTTTCAAAACCCACTTGATTACATTTATTTAGTTGGTGACACTAATTTTGTAGCCTTATTAATAGGATAAATCAATGAAGTCATTTAAGTTTCCACACCAAATTAGAGCCTATAATGGTTCCCAAGGTTGCGATTATGTGAGCACATGAGTGTGAGCCCATGAGCCTAGAATACTACACACCTATGTAATAGGTATATACTATAGAAACCATCTATGATTATATTATATATATGTTACAAATACCCATATTATAGGGGTTTATGATACATACACCTTCTATAGTGTGTGGCATCTATGTTATAGGTACCTATATTGTAGGCTCAATGCTCACAAGCATGCATTCTTGGGCTCACATACTAGCACAATTGCAATAGTTCCCAATTCTAGGCTTCCTATCAAAATTTCACCAATTTGGGTAGATTTTGGCCTACACAACTAGATCCTCAAAATATTTGTTGATATTATGATGACAATTAAGGGTTTACAAATCCCACACAACCTAGCTAAAGATGAATCTCATTCACTCTCAACCAGATTTAACTGGACTAATCTATACACTAAGTCTTTGAGACTTCCTACTAAAAACCTACTTCCTATTTTATAGATGGTTAATTTTATATTTCACAACCTTCCCCAAGGTAATTGGAAGCCTATGGTTCCATATATAAATTCAAAAATTTCCGTTTGTGGTCTATAACAAAATTAAGCACTATTAATTAAATGGGGCCGAGCTTATAGAGCTGGTTTTCCCTCACTACTTGCTAAGAGCATCCCCACTACGCACGGCAAAAGGCGCAAACCCCGGGGATTGGCCGGGCCCAACCCCATTTGTTTCCCCTACGACACACATGTCAAAGTCAAAAAGTTGGATGGCCACAACCAAATGTAGAGAGCGGACGGCCAAATGGGGAGTGTTGGCCTTGGCTAGGTATGGGTTGATTTTGTCCGTTTCATATATTTCAAGGTACTTTAGGGCATTTAATACTTCTCCGATCTTCGTGCGGATGAGGTGGCGCTCTTGGAGGTCATGTTGACTTCCTTCCTGTGGCTTGAGGCGGAGTTGCAATGAGGTGCTTGCCAAAAAGAAATGCCCAGCTCATTCATTGGACACGCCAAGTGAGACCGGCCGGCCTCTTTTGGTCAGGATGCTTTAAAGTAACATGCTCAGAGCGTGCATATAAGGGAAGAAGGCCCTCAGTGCAAAAATGGGTGGATCCAAATACTTTTTCATTTTTGAGGGAGAACAAGAAATGAGGAACCACCAGAAGTGGAAATTTTAATTTTAATTTTTTGACTTGGAGTGAATAACATATGATTTTTCAAAGTCAGAGGTGCTTAGGCCCCTATTAATGCTCATAGGTACAACTTTGATGAATCAAAGCATGCCTTTGAATGGAGCTAGTGAGTCTAAGAATGATCCATTGTACTTTTCAATTCAATTCACTCCCCACAATAAAATTTATTGCAATGAATGGATAAATTTATCGCAATCCATTCATTGCACTTATATATAAGCGTCACCAAATTTAGAACTTTACTACAAGCAAAAACTCACATATCATAGTGATACATGTCACTTGCTCAATAGCCTAAAACTGTACACATGGGATGGTAGTTTCTCACCACACAAAGTTACTTCTATTTCTACACCCGTATGCACTACTTTTGGCAGTTCTCTAGGGGCGGTTCTTAATGCCCTAGCAATTTTTGAGACTTCTCCTATATTGTAAGGGGGAACAATCCAATGTTGTTAAGTCACCCAATTCCAACACCTACTATACCCTCCCATTTACGTCAATTATTACAATCTTAGCAATCCTTTAGCATCATGACAATGCACTTGGGGTGGAAACACATGTGAATGTGGTTTACACGGGTCTACGTGCGCTATACCAACTCAATCCCCACAAACTATGAAAAATCACAAAAAATTCACTTCTTGTCAGAATGCCTTCATTCTACTTGCAAATGTCTTCTCTCAAACTTTTCAATCTTTTCTATATTTGAAGAATATGTGAGTCCACAAAGAACTTCTCCAAAGTACCTAGATTACAAATATAAATGAAAATAGGTTGATCTACAATAATCCTCATTGCCTAAGGCCTACACATGTCTAAAAACATCCTTGCTTTTCTAGTATTATAAGTCTAAATGTCACTAAGATATGAAAATTTCAATTGTAAAATTTTGTAGTATGAATGTTGAAATTGACATAAATAAAATTTGGAATTGTTTGGCCACATAGATTGCAAGAGTACAATGTTTAAGTGTTGAAATTTTTTTTTAAATTTTTTGTAGAAACACATTTGGAGGTGAAATTTGATTTCTAAGCTTGCTCCAATGAAAAAAAATTTAAACCTTCTAAAGCAATTCAAAACAACATACACATCTGTCAAAAACAAATATCATTCAATTGACTCACTTTGTCTGTAGAATTGTTTTGAAATGTTGAAAATGAGTGAAAAAAGTTGCAAAAATCACATCTATGGCTAACCATCCCTCTACTGAAATATATTCATGAAGAGTAAAAACTTATAGCATTTCTAAAAGAGTTAGTATGGGTAACACTATTTACCATCATTAGTGTAGGTGTCTGAAGGTACATTTTGCACTCTCCAATGTTCAAGCAGTCTACATTCGAGGAGATGGTCGCTTTTAGAGCCCATCGAAATGCACTTTTCTGCAACTTCAAAAAATCATAACTACTTCCACAAAGCTCCAAAAAATATGAAACGACTTGGATTAGATGCCAATTCCACTTGTCTTTCAAGGAAAATTTTATGAAAATAATTTCAAGCAGTTTCACCTTGCCAAAATTGAGCTTCATCCCTTAGATGGGTGCTTTATGGATGAAACCCATGAAGGGTGGAGATTTTACTGAAAAAGTGCCCGAGGGCCATTACAAGCGCCCGAGGGCGGGGCTGCTCAGAGACCGGGAGAGGAGGTTTGAACAAAGGAGAGATGGGTGCTTTATGGACCTCCTACCCTAACTGCTCTGGTCCAATTTCCATACACATGTCCCATAGTACCGACACACAGGGCTTTTTGCATAGCTTTCTGAACTAAACTTGAATCTGAACCCATAAATGTTCACGACTATATATGTTTCACCTCCAAAAAACTTTCAAAACTGCCATT
Source organism: Pleurozium schreberi (assembly GCA_006891605.1). NCBI lineage: Eukaryota > Viridiplantae > Streptophyta > Bryopsida > Hypnales > Hylocomiaceae > Pleurozium > Pleurozium schreberi. The sequence goes on along the minus strand of VACF01002543.1, from coordinate 145,399 downwards.
TCTAGTGCAAAGAACTAGCATGATAATAAATTACTCTTTTTGCATATTCATATGTGAGATCTTGCACAAGAGATGTAAGGTAAAACAGCTCATCATGGTTAGAATTGCTAGTTTGCCCTCATGCCATTGCTGAATTTTCTAAAAAAAATCCCCACACAAAGATAAGTGTGAGAAATAGCGAGAGTAGTTGAAAATACATATGTTTTCAATAATGTATGAATTTTCTATGATTTTTTGAAGTGTTCAGCCTAAAAGAGTCTATAGAGTACCTTAGACCATCATGCAACTATATCCCTAATGTGGAAGGCCTTAAAAAATCACTTCCTACAATGATTTATACTAAAATAGTTGGGTGCACCTAATGAGGTCACTAAAAGGAATTTGGGTTCCTCAAATAAGGGACTTTGAAGCCGTTAAGGGATCTTTTCTATTTTGTTACGAGTTGTCAACTACATTGTATGTTCTGAGTTGTGTTTTGGTGCAACTTCAAAGCAATGTGCCTACATGAAAAGTTATTTCTTCTTTGAACCAATGAGTCAATCTTAAGTGGTGATGTGGAAAGATGTAGGGAGCAAATTAAGAGACAAAAAAAGAGGGCATCCAAAAACTTTCTATATAGACCAAGATAAAAGAAATTGTACTACTCTTGCTCTTGAAGGTTACTATTGCTCAAAAAATGCCACAAAAAAAACAAGCAATTACTCGAAAAGAGCCCCTACGGCTTTAGAGCATTAACTTACTTTTGAAGTAAGATAGCTAATCAAACTTCATCTAGGTAACTTACCTTTTGAGAATACAAAGCTTCCTCCCTCCCCTTCCTCAAGATCCAGACAAAGCCTACAAAAGAAATTGTTCCTTCAAAATCCTTTTCCGGCCACCACCACCTACAATGATATTACAATTATAGAATAAAAAGTGCTTATTCTAGTGAATACTATTGTATTGTTTAGTCAACACTAATAATCTTATAAACTATCTGTTGTGCCATTCAAAGAAGTTTTCATAATATGGAGTACAATTGGCATTTTTTTGCATCTAGTGGATACCATTGTATAGTATAGTTAGGTCCAATAATCTTACAAACTATCTATTGTGCCATCCAAAGAATTTTTTATAATATAGAATACAATTGACAATTTTTTTTGTCTTGAATCAATCTTGTTTTTTTACAATCAATTCTTATGCAATCCAATAAAGAATTGATACCAAATTTTAGTTTCAAAAAAACAAAACTCCATTTTGGGTGGGTTGGTTCAATTGATAGTCATGGTCTTATATGACAATTGATTGAAAAACATTAGTGATGAATTTTTAAATTTGATTGGATAGATATGTAGGAAACATCCATGTGCGTGTATTTCCTTCAACAAGCATCTCCAAACAAATTTGGGAATTCTCTCTACAAAGATTTCAATCTTGGAGTGACAATGCCCAAATTTGATAAAAATAGACTTGCATCTCTTTATTGTAATTAGATTTTGTTATATGACCTTTACATTACAACTAATATTTGCTACATTGAGCATGACAATTCAATTACTTTGACAAAATCTAATTAATATATAGAAATATCTATTTTTCAAACTTCAGACATTGTCACCTCAACATTCAGATCTTTTGATAGAGGGAATTTTCAAACTTTTTTGGTGATGCTTGTTGAAGGAAAGATGTGCATATGGATGTTTCCTACATATCTGTCCAATCTAATTTTAAAAATTCATCAAATGTATTTTTCAATCAATTATTGTATAAAACCTTGAAAATTGAATGAAACATTTTACCCAAAATGGAGCTTTGCATTTTTGAAACTGAAATTTAGTTTGCTTCATTGGAAAAGCTTTAAAATTGAATGTTGATTTTTTCAAGACAAAAATATGCCAATTGTATTCTATATTATTTTGAATGGCAAAATAGGTAGTTTTAAGAACATTGGACGAGACTGTATAGTTAAGTACAATAATCCTACAAATTCTTGGATTGTGATTGAGATTAATTAGGAGAACTCCAAAGAAGCTCCTAAATGCTAAAAATGAATGGAATTTCAAGTTGTAAATTGTGTTGGAATCATACTAAAGTCTACTTCATCATCATAATTGTATACACATGTAATTGAAGATCATATAAAGAGTACAATGTTTTGGAACACTCTCTACTATCTAGTGTTGCCACCATTTGCTAAAATTACATCTCGGATTTAATGGTACATAGTAGAAATGAGCCTTAACAATTGCTTTAAAGATACTTAATCCCATAACAAGTAAATTTCTTGTATGATTTTCTTGCTTGTTCTTCACCCCACTGCAAAAAAATCTTTCACTTCTTCCTAAAAGTTCTCTATGTAATGGTAGATAGTGTATAAAAGAAAAATAATTGTCGTATGATTTTAAGCTTTAAAGGAACAAAAATTCCCTTGGAGGACTCTAGGGAGTATGGGTAGGTACCTACATTCTCAATTTTCATCGTCATTCTTTGCAACCTTTTTTTAAAGCTAGAAAAACACACAAAATCTTTCTGGAAATATAATTTTTTTCTTCAATTGGTGCCCTAAAGCAAAAGTTATGCCACCCTAAGCCAAAAACAAAGGTCATCGGGTAGCAAAAAAATATCACATAAAGTCAAAATAAAAAATTCAATTTTTTTTCCTTAAATATATTATATTTTTGTCTACATATGAAACTTTTTCATTCATTCTATTTGAACTAGTGATGAGAAAGTTATGGACTATATTCTTTTGGAGCCAATCTAATCACTTCTTGAAAAGATAACTTCCAGGATTCATTTTAAATGCAATTTTCAAATTTTTTCAATAAAACATTGTTCGGTTAAGTTTGCTAGCTAGAACAATCTCACAGATGGGATTGTTGTGTTTCAATTCCATCTTAGACCTATTACAATCTAGTTTTTTTTGTTCAATCTTGGGCCTAAGTCTATTTAAAAAATTTTAAAGAATGATGATCAAGTGGCTTTTAAAAAAATCCTAGACTTTCAGCGCAATTCTTCAACATAAAAAAAATTTGAAATCAAAATCATTGGTGCAAAAAATTTCCAAATTGATTTGTAATTGCAAGCTATCATTTGAAAATACTTCTTTTTTAGCTTTAAAAGCTAATACATTCCAATTTGTACAGTCAAACTTCCTGAAATCCTTACTACATGATTTTAAGACAAGTGGAGTCATTAGATGTTTTTTGAAGCTCAAGGAGGGTTGTGAGTTCCCAATTGTGTTTTTGTGTTCCTGCAACAGCGGCCTGATGTGGCGAAGGGACTGCTACGTTAGATTTTGTTTTGGAAAAAAAATTACCTTTTTCTTTACATTTTAGGTTTAAAAAATTTTTACTTTTTTATTTGATAATTATTTTTCTGATAGCAGCCAACCATTCCATCAATGCATTGAAAACAACAAGGGGAACATCCCTGAAACGACCCTCTAGAGCCTCGTTACTCATCTAATGACAAGATCCTACAACTAGATTCTTACAAAAAAAACATCTATTTTATTTTCTTGGATGAACTACGTAGCAAAAGTGGTAGTTTTGAGTGGTTTTTGACAGAGGAAAGACCTCGGCTAAAATTGTCATTTTATGATTGGTGTGAAACTGTAGTACACTTCATTGCAATTCCAACGCAATTTCCAGTTTTAAAAATTGGTTCAACACTTTTTTGTTTTGGGGACACAAGTAAAGATGCCTTTACTGCAAAGAGATGGTTCGATTTTTTTGAGCATGCTAAAGTTACAACTTCCTAAAGTTGCTGAACTGACAGTGAAAAAAATTTGTAAGTATCTTGTACCCGACTGTACAATACCGTACCGTATTCTGCAACTTGTGTGGATCTTGTTGACTKCCTGTATTTCTTCCGAGTAAGTTAAAAGAGCTTGGAAATACTATTTTCCCATTGACACTGTATTTCTGAAGACGACAAAAGGAGATTGTAACTCATAGCAAAAAGGCATCAATCCCACTCAACTGCTGCCCGAAGAATTTTATTTTTGAGCCAAAATTTTGCTCAAAAGCAATAAAATCCTCTTTATAGGGAATATTTGGCAAAGTATTCTTGCTTTTCAGTGAATGAAAAAGTTGATTTGCTACTAGTTATATTTTGGATGAACATACATTGTTTTGGATGAAAAAATGAAATTTCATCCACAGATAGCTAGATCCATCCATTTCCATGGATGTAAATAGATCCATCCATTTCCATGGATGTAAATAGATCCATCCATTTCCATGGATGTAAATAGATCCATCCATTTCCATGGATATAAATAGATTCATCCTTTGTGCAATGCCTAAAATTAAGGAAAAAGAACCCTGCCCCCGGCAGTGGAAAGGGGATAAGTTTTGTATTAAAATGAACATAGCACCGGATGGAGAATCACGAAACAGTAAAGGTATGAAAGTCAACGAGGGAATTGGATTTGTCCATGTTTTTCAATGAACAAAGTCAACGAGAGTTCCCTTTGGAACTGACTGAAGGAAGAGACGTGGAAACTCCATAACGTAGGAAAGAAAAAACTGACCTACGTGAGTGGAGAAAATGACCGAATTGACCGAATTGACCAAATTGACCAAATTGACCGGATTTACATACTTCAACAGGGCTATTTTTTATTTGGCATTATAGTGCCACATTGCTCCCGACGAAAATAAATTGGCTGAAATATGGCAACAAACCATGAAGTTTTTCATCATAAATTTTCAAATTTAAAAAAAAAATCTTGGATGAAATTGCCACATTGTGAATGAAAACATATTTATGGATATGTGATATGCGCCAATGTGATATTTTCTATCCAATATGTGAATGAATTTTGAAATTTGGAGCACCACTACAACATTTTATATCACTACTTTGGCACTTCATAAAAATGAAGAAAAAGCCCTGATATTCTTCATTATATTGAAAGAAGTTCTATAATTATGTTTGAGGTAGTTTCTTCAAAGCGACCTTTGAAGTGCTAGTTGCATTTGGAGGAAGGTCAAACTCCTTGAGTCCTTGCAAACAATTTTTAGTTAATTTCCGTGGAAAAGAAAATGGAATTACTTGGCATCAAACCCAAGTCATTTCAGATTTTTTGGAGCTTAGTAGAATTAATTATGAAGCCTTGGAGTTGAAACAGAGTGGTCATGATAAGCATGCCCCCTTCTTAAAATGTATGAGGTACACTATTGGTACATTCAAGAAAAGAAAAATATCCCTTTCTGTTGGAGGTTGCCCTTACAGCAAGGTCACTTAAAGAACATCCTCCCTTATTTTAATAAAATTGATGAACCTAATTTTGTAGTTCGTTTTAAATGGAACTTTAGTTTTGAACCTAGAATGGGTGCCAACAAGCAGTCAAAGGAACTATTAATTATTATAGCTTATAGTAGGGTGCCCCTCTAAATGTACCATCATCATTCTATGTACACCTCCCAAATCAATATGTACCTATGTGGAAAGAAGGATTTTTAGAACCTCGACAAAAACAACTATTCCGTAATTATTCATAATTTTTTGCATACAATATCCAAATGTCACATTCTTTAGTGCATTTGAGTATCTTCTCACTTACCAAAAAAGAATATGAAAATTTGCCTAGGCTAATAAAGGTAACTAGGCACAATTGTAAAAAAAATGGCCTTTGGGGAGTCAACAACCTTTGTTATGAAATTTATACCATTGAACATAAAATACTCTCACATCTTTTTGTATATTAGATATCAACCCCAACAATCTTAGTGCTTAAACTGAAAATAGGTAGATTATTAAAAATTGTAATGATTGAATACTTGAGACTCCTCCTCGCAACATGTCTATATCAATTATTCATGTAGATAATTATTTTGTTCTTTCCATTGATGTATATGGTTTTTTTCTAAGCTTTCTCAATGATTACTAAAAGTTCACATTTAGCAATTTGTATTGTCTACCTCATGGATGATTAATTGATTAGGTGTTTAAAATGATGTGCCCATGTTACATGCATTGTTGTATTGCACCTTTAAAAATGTACTCATTTAAACTTTTCAATTTTTTTATTAGTTTTAACATAAACAATGCATTGTATATCAATTTTGATAATTAAAAGAAATTCAAATTATCTTCATTAACTTTGACATCAAGAAGGTAAAAGTCTATTCTTGTTCATTCTTTCTCCAAGGCTTGCCCACTGCTTCCGCCATTTGTTCTTGTCTCATCTCTAGGAATAAACTTTGGGTTTCATAAACTTCAATAAACCAAAATTTGAAATGACTATGGATTCACGAACAATGATCCACAACTACATTACTTTATAAACCCGCAAACAAAAACTCTTTATAACTTTTGACTCATTGATCAAAATGGAGTAATTCAAAGCTTCTCATGTACTTACAGTAGTAGATAATCATTTTCAAATTTTTAATTGTGAAAAAAAGTCATTTTTTCAGACCTGCCCGGATTGCCCGCCGACCACTCAAAGAAAAATAATAAAAACTCCATCCGTAGTGAGCTGCCCGAAATTGCTATATTGCCAAAAAACGCAGTTTGGTCCTTTAGGGGTTAATAGCTCTTAGATGGAATTGAAATGCAATAATTCTAATGGTGGCATTGTTCTAGAAAACAAATTTAACCTTTCTGAACAATATTTTTTGAAAAATTGTGAAAATTGCATTAAAAAATGAATCCTATGAGTTATTTCATCAAGAAGACACTCAAATTGCTTGAAAAACAAGATTGTTTATAACTTTCACATTACTAATCCAAATGGACTGAATCAAAGCTTCACACATAGACAAAAATATAATCTATAAGAAAAAAAATTAAAATTTTTAATTTCAAATTTTTGTGGATTTTTTTTTCTGCCCACCGAGTTGAAATTTGGGCTTTTTGTAGTATAACTTTTGCTCCTAGGCACCAATTGTAATAGTAATTGTATTTCCACAAAGCTTTTAAGTTTTTCTACAATATGATAAAGTTTCAAAAAGTTTCACCAGAAATTGAGGTCATACGAACCTGCACGAAATCCATTTTGTCCCCCAAGTGGACAATGGGCTGTTAGGGGTCAATACAAATTTTCTTTCTTAAAAATACTAGCTTCTTCCAAGAATTTAGAAAAGAAATTAAAAAATCAACTTCTTGTGTTTGCCAACTCWAATTATTCCCATTGGAGGTTATAAATATTCAAATCATGAAAGATTATTTTAAACTATAAATTAGTAGTGCTTATAAATTTGACACATTAGTGAAGTATGAAATCGGCATGTGCATTTTGCCAAATACTAAGTTTCTTTTTCTTGAAAATAAGTTTTGAAAAACAGACTTTCACAAACTTTGACATCCAAGGTAAAAACACCTCAAATTGTCCATGTATCTATTTATAATAAGTAGACTTCTATTGAAAGTAACCCCCAAAGTGCAATTAAACCATTCCAATTTTTTTTCCAGCAATTGGTTGACTATTAATTCCTAAAATTTTGCTAGTAGAATTGAGCTATGTGATGATTTTATGGCCTAGGAAGTTCCACTTTGAAAATTCATAGTAATTAGTACATGCCTTATCCAACAATAATAATAATTTTTTTTAAATTTATGATTTTACAATTACTAATACTACAAACTTTTTTTCCCCTCCGTAAAAATAGATGCCTCCAACTATGTTGAATTACTTATTTAGACAATTTTAGATGTTTTCACCTTATTCTTAGAATTACATTTCGCCAAACCTGCCCTACAGCTGCAGTATTTTCTTGTTGTCTGCTCACTAGGACTATTTATGAAACCCTATGACAAATTTTATATCATAATGTTATGAGTATAGTATTCAAGGTGACTTTAAAAACAAACAACCGATTAAATTATTACTACAACATCAGTCGTAGTGGTTTAAAATTACTTTAGGGGTCTTCAAAGTGACTTCAAAAACAAACAAACTTCATCAATGGCCTTGACAGGCAGTGACTTGCAGCAACAGCCACACTAAAGTCACCGTAGTGACTGGGCCCAAGTAAGTATTAACCCCTGATAAGGCCTGAGGCACCAAATTTTGGTGTCAACAGAACGCTAAAGTTATATGAAACCTTACCAAGTTATTATTTTAGGTATTTTATGTTTTTGAAAAACTCACATAAAAGTGAAAAACATCATGAAACTTTCAAAGGTTTAGGAAACCCAATTTTAGACCTAACATGGTTTATAGGGGATTTTTGACATAGGATGTGCATGAATAGAGGATTTGTATGTATGAATATAAACAAGAGTGTTAGTAGTTTGTATTCATGATGAAGTTAATCATAAGGTGTGTGCAATGCTAGACCAAGGAGCCAGAGCTTGATGGTATTTGTTGTTATGTTATGTTTTTTTGTTTTTTTTCCCATTCTTGGTTAATCCTTGAAGGACATACCGGTGGCCGTGGAAATCATGGATTTTTTGATACTATGTGACATCATCTACTTTGAAAAGCCAAATATACTCATTGGAAGTCAAAAAAACTAGAAAAGATCTTCCTTTTCTACTCCTCATACTGAGGATGAAACTTGCAATTTTGTCCTACACGGTTTGATTCTCTGTCATCCAGAGGACACAAAACGTCTGCGGCGGCTTTCAAAGGGTTAAACCTTACTATCACACCACCGTTACAATTGGGAGCGACTTTCATGATTAACTCTATAGAATGGGGTTCAATGATTGACCTATGACACTTGGAAGTTGGAGTATTTTTACACCTTTGCCATGTTTCAAAAGCTACCAAATTTCCTTAGAAAACTCACAGGCACATTCTTTAAAAAAAAACTCAAAAAATATGGATACATTCTTAAAGAAAACTCGAAAATTCTTTTCCGMTTCCAACGCAGCATGGCAGTTTACTCCCTATCCGATTCCGAGGGGATTTCGCGCAACCTTTTACCAAAAAGTATCCCCAACACTTTACCGGCACCGGCCATCTCACCGGCGGAGGCGGCGATGGTGGCCATGGCGATCATCTTCAGTTCCCTTCCCGTCAATCCCCAGAAAACCTTTGCACACGATGATTGTTCTTCGCCACCGCAGGCCTCCTCATGACTCATGATCCCCATGGAGTCGTACTGACGCCTGCTCATTACCCGGTACTACTGAGTTATTACAACTACGAATMATCAATTCTCTTCTTCCCGATTGATTCTTGCGTACTCTTGCCACAAATTGCAATAAGAGTTTGTTCGTGGTTTCTGGATTTTTTTGGGGGGGTTTGCGAATTGCGAGACAACAACACCGACCGGTTGTGGTGACCGAAGAAGAACCGTGACCAACGAGTAGGTAACTCTCTGGTGTGCTTTGTTGACTAGGGAAGTCACTTGACCGGGACTTCCTTCCTCACTACTCATGCACTGGGGTTAAGTGCCATATGAATTCGTGCGAGGATTGAATTATGACTTGCAAGCTCGAGATTGGTTATGKTTTGTGGGCGTTCTTCGGGAAGTGCGTGTTTGGGGGCACTGTTTGGGGGTCGATTGGTTCCATTTGGTAGCCGGTACGTTTTTCGGTACTGTGGTTTCGGTTGAGAGCTGTCTAGTCTACGGGAAGTTTTAATTTGCGGTGGTAGGTTTTATTGAATCGCTGGAACTTTGGTGCCGATTTCTTGAAAAGCGGTGCCGTTTCATTTTGACATGCAATGGTCCTCAACCAGATATTTATAATCAACCAGAAAGTGACCGTTCCACTGTTGATTTAGTGAATACCCCCACAACACTGGTGCTTAATCCTTAGAAGCCATGATTCATGTCTTGTTATTTTAAGCATTTATGAGGAGTTTCTTTAAGGGTTTTAATTTGTTATAAATTTATACTTTTCTGCGACATGATCGATGAAAATGGTTATTCAAAACCATGAATCCTTGGTCCTTAAAAGGGTTATTTTTGCTGTGATGCACAGGTGAGGAGGTCAAACAAGTTGAAAAAGCATCCCAAGAAAACTGTGCAACCTAAAGCTGTAAATGACATGGACAAATTCCGACGGACGAAGTCACAAGCTCCGAGTTCATCGCCTCCCAGAGTTTCTAGGTCCGTGTCATGCAAGTGGAAACAGCTTCTGCGATCGAACTCAAGCTCCATCAGTCCAAGCAACCACCCTCTGTGTGATGGGCAGTTTGAGATTGATCTCTGCCGGTTCAGCTCTGCAAGTGGTTCTGCAAACCCCTTTTACCGTGACATTGTGACTGACAAGAAACCAGACAAAACGTGTCTGTTCATGCGAAGGAGTAATAGTACTAGTCAAACCGTCCCTGCGAAAACGGATGACACGCGCGAGCTCTTTCAGGCGGAGCAACTTGATGCAAGGAATGCTGAAGGAGGTGAACACAGAAAGACCGCAGATGAATCAAAGCCCGCAGATGAATCTGAGCCCGTCTTCAAAAGCCTTCCGAAGTTAAAGACGACGAAGATCGATTCCCCGAAGTGGTTAGCGGACGAGCCAACCTTGAACAGGCGGCGTGGATTGTATAAGTCTTCAAAAGTGAACTTAAACATCTCATCTACACCTCTGGGGAACTCTTGATTTGCATGAAGAGACTCTTTGGAAAGCCTTRGAATCTAAAACTTTGCTAAGCGGAGTTTGGAGTGGAAACGCYAATGGCAGGCACGGACGGGGTTAGCTCACACATTGCTTGGTTTGGGGTGATGCGCCATGAAAGCGACAAAGTCTTCAAAGCAGCGGACAATGCCATCAAMGAGTGTCACCCAACTGCCTGAAGCACGTACGTCGGGCATTGATTAACTGGATCGAAGCGTGCACGACTTCTATTTGTGCCTCATATTTTGTGCAGATGTAAGATATACGTCTCTCTTCCTATTTTGTGATTAGAGCTGTAGACAATTTTGGACACGATTTGCGTTCATGTAGAAACAAATTAGAGATTAGARATCGGCCATCATCTTGCATACTAGGGATGGGCTTATGTAATTTAGAACGATCAATTTGAAATCTGGAGCTACTCATCACTCAGATGTGTCAATTGCGTGGGCRTRTTTGGAGGTGGTCATGCSCTTCGAGTGGGATGCTGCTGTGCTTGTAAGTTCAACTTGGTATTCCTGGCATGTGAATTCAGTTGTKTTTGTCAAGATTGCCACCTGGAATACGAGGACTCTGACTTTTGACTTGAGGTTGATTTTATTGAGCTTTTTGGACAAAAATAGCAGTCCCTCTGTTGAAAAATATAAATGCTAGATTAATGCGTAAGGTGTTCCTGTGGGCTTTTTTTTTCTTCCATATTTTATGAAGTGCAAAGTGGTGATATAAAATGCAAGTGGTGATATAAAATGCAAGTGGTGCTCCAAATTCAGCATTCGTCCACATAGGGGTCTATGCTATAGCACTTCATTGTAACTTAAATATCGTGAAACACAGAGCAGTTGCAAAGTGAATTATCCCCGGAAGTGCCAAAGTGGAAAAGTTGTTAATTATCCCCTGAAGGGTAAGTTGCGTTTTTAGGCAACATAGCCATTTAGGGGAGCTCCGTATAAATGGATTTTTTATTTTAGGTCTTTGAAATTTTTTTACAACACGGTGACAAGTTGTTGTTTTTCAAGCCCAATAGCTTTTGACTACATGGTTAAAAAGTAATTATCATTCTATACCTTCACATAGGTTGTTTGTTTTGTTAGTTTTGTTTGATGCATTGAGATGTGACAAACCGTGAGGCGTCCAATGGCGCATTTGGTACCGCTCAAAAGATCTTGGCGAGGAGGGGTGCATGAAGTTTGTTTCGTGGCATTTGGACCTTTGGTATGAAAGTCATTGAATGTCAAAGGTTTTTATGAATCGGAAAGTGAAATGAAATTACCTTTTATTTTGAGGAATTCATAATTGCATCGGTGGTCCAAATGCCACGAAACAAGAGCTTTTGCACTCCTTCGTGCATAGAGCTTCTATTTGTGCCAATTTCTTAGAGTTTGAACCTTTGATGTGAGTGTTACCAAATTTCAAAGGTTGTGTTACAAATAAAAAATAAAAAATAAACTTTTACTTATATTTTGGTTGTGGCATTGGCACATGGAATACCAATCAATATATTAAGATAGGTTGTTTGTTGGCACTGTCCAAAACAAGAGAGACTATGACATTGAGTCTAGTTTTAAAGTCTCCGTTTGCGAATCCTATCTACAACCGCATTCCTATCTACAACCACATTTGCACTGTACAACAAGGTTAGGGCTAGAGTGTAGATGTGAGGTCCAACTAGTGAATGAATTAACCTATGACAGTGCTTCACACTTACACCATTCTTGTTTGTTTTGTTTGATATGTTAAGATCTACCTTGAGGTTTCTAATACCGCGCTTTGTACCGCTCAAAAGATCTTTGCTAGGAGGGGTGCACGGACTTTGTTTCGCTTGGGTTGGACCTTTGGTGTGAAAAAAATTGAATTTCAAAGGTTTTTATGAATTGAAAAATAGAATTACCTTTTATTTTGGAAAATTCATGACTTTTGCATTACAAGTCCAAATGCCACAAAACAAAGACCTTTGCACTCCTTTGTGCATAGAGCTTTCTATTTGGGTCAATTTTGTGCCGATTAAACCTTTGGTGTCAAAGTTCTTGAAATTTCAAAGGATTTATCAAAAATCAAAAGATAAAAAGACAATTTTTATTTTTATTTTGGTTGTGGCAATGGCACACAGCACACTAGTCAATAAATTAATGCGCTAAGATCCAACAAACCATGAGGGGTCGTTGCAGAAAAGGGCGTGCGATTAGCGTAGCATTTTTTATAGTACTCATTTTTTTTTCTTTGGGAGTACTTTAAAATTAGCAAAACAATTTTCAAAAATAATGAAAAATATGTTTCATGTATGAACCTTTACAAAGAAGGTACCCTAGGAAGGAAAACCATAGAAAAATTCTCTAAGTAGGAGAACTAGAAATGTGCAAAATTTCATGAAACTAGTTGTTGTCACTCGAATTTCACATTTTAATTTACAGAAAATAGGGAAATACATTTTTTTGAAAACTAAGAATTGGCCATTTGGGAAGAGTTGATGGTGATGAGATTTCACCAAAAACATGATCTAAGAACCATCTTCAATGTTCAAAAATGGCTTGCAATGAGAGTGCTCGTTGTACTCATGTGGAGGACATAAAATAGCATATTTTCAAATTTCCTTTGGTAGGTACATGATTTCCTACTATCAAAATATACCATGAAAGTTTCAACTCCATATCATCAAATTTGGGGACTCGTAACATAGTGAAAACCCCTAAACCTCAAAGTGTGACAAATTAACAAAAATAGTTTTTAAATATAAATTGATTTTTTTTATTTCTAAAAAATAAGGGATCTCATTACCATAAAGTTAGACATATTCAATAAAATTTCATGTTCATTGGACTTGTGCTTCAAAAGTTATACTGCAAATTAACAAGGTCACTTCAATTGTGAGTGGAAACAGTACCACCCTTTCTTGCAATCACCATGAGGCGTCTAGTGGCGCTCTTGGTATCACTCAAAAGCTATTTGCAAAGAGAAATGCACATACTTTGTTTTGTGGTATTTGGGCCTATGGTGTCAAAGTTACTAAATTTCAAAGTTTTTTATGAATAAAAAAATAGAATTGAATAACCTTTTATTTTGTAAAATTCATAACTTTTGCATCAAGTGCCAAAATGTCACAAAACAAAGTGTTTGCACTCTTTTGTGCATAGAGATTTCTATTCATGCCAATTTTGAGGCCTTTGAACCTTTGGTGTGAAAGTTATTGAATTTCAAAGGTTTTATTAAAAATTAAAAAATTAAAAAAAATTAAAAAAATAATGTTTATTTTTATTTTGGTTGTGGCAACAACAAAAAGACACACTAGTCATCAATGCATTAAGATAGGTTTATTGTTTGTTTTGTTTTGTTTGATAAAATGAGAACAAATCGTTGAGGCTTCTAACATCGCTCTTGGTATCCCTCGAAAGCTCTTTGCAAGGAGGGGTGCAAAAGGACTTTGTTATGTAACGTTTTGGTCTACTGTGAAAATTATTGAAGTTCAAAGTTTTTATGAATTAAAAAGTAGAATTAAATTACCTTTTAATTTGAAAAATTCATAAATTATGCATCAGGTGCCGAAACGCCCCGAAACAAGTCCATTGCACTCTTTTGTGCATAGAACTTTCAACTTTCTATTCATGCCAATTTCAAAGGTTTCATTTACAAATAAAAAAATAAATTTTACTACTATTTTGGCGGTCGCCATAGGGCACACTAGTAGTAGTGATATGTAGTTATTTTCCTAGGTTGGCGAGTCCGGGCAAATCACCCAAAATCACATGTATGGATACATTTTGGTTGAAAGACTTCTTGGAAAACCTTTGCTATAGAGAATGGTCTATTTCATGAGTTTTGCATTAGTGTTGTTGCTCTGATGAATTTGAGGGATTACATAAAGTTCAATACATTTCATATTAACAACATAGAACAAGCTATTAAGGATTTTGCCAAATTTAATATAAGATACCTTTAGTATCACAAAATCCAAGTGACTTCCTTCCTTCCAAGAATTTGTATAAATTTGAAGTGGTGTAACTATTAGTAAATTGTTGGAGTTGGAGTGTTTTTGGTAAATATGGATAAAACACTGGGTTGCACAAGATGTGACAATTTTTGATTTCAACAATGGATGGTCTATTTAGACATTATAGGTCTTGTGTCGAGTGTGACTATTGAAGCTAATTAGTTGAGATTCTTGAGTGTCACAATGAGACACGCAATACAAATGACCTTCCAATACTATTGTATGAAGGATGTCAAATGGAGGGCTCTTCCTTTAACCTTGATATGTGTGAAAATTCAAAGCTTTCATTAGATTTTTATCTATGTGGAAAGCTTTGAATCATTCTATTTTGATCATTGAGTCAAAAGTTATGAGGATTTCTAGTTTGAGGTAGTTTGTGGGTAGTTATAGAATCTCTACTCTACAAAAAGTTTGAAATCCATTATTTCATTCAATTTCTAATATTTTTGGAAAAAAATAAATACAGTAGGTGAATGTTTTTTATTACAACATTTTAACCATTGGGAATGGCATTTTTTAATTCCATAATTAGATTGTTTACATTTTAGTATTTTTAGTCATTTTCTGCTTCTTTCTACTTACTTTTTTTTTCCTATATATTGTACAATTCAAAATGATCTGAAATTTTTCAAGAATGTAACTAACTTGCCTTGAAGAATGAATCCAAAGAGTAACCACCATTTTGGACATTTTTACATACAAATGTGCCCTTGTGAAGTGCAGCTGCCCATTTTTTCGTAGTGACAAAAAAATGATTTTTGTTGATTCTAACACTAATATCTTGCAATCTACTTGGCAGAAAATTCTGAAATTTTTTCCACATCTTTTCAAACCAGCGTACTACAAGATCCTACGATTACATATGTCAAAAAAAAATTCTAAGACTTGGTACTTGTATTAGAAATGACAGTTTTGGAACGTTTTTGATGAACAGATAGTCGAAACCATTTAAGGGTTAACCTAGATTATTAATATTCCTCAAACTGTTTCAATATCCTACTCCATAAATTGTAATACAAATCCAAGGTATGTTTCCAGCATCCATATCATGCATATAACAATGAATAAACAATATTGATCTTGTTTTGAAATAGCTTAAACAAGAAGTATTCTCATTATTAATGCAATCGGAAAGACAAATGTGAAAAAATAGTATGTTTTCATCTCTAAAAAAATTCATTTAAAATAGTTTGGAAACCATTTTAGTCCTTTAAGAACTTCAATTATCATTCTTTTTATTTTTTACTCTCAAACAAACTAGACTCAATCTTGTACTCTAAAATTTGCAAAAATTACTAATTGGTATTTTTCCTCCAGTCCTTGCTCCTTTGTGTAGAGAAAATCCTCAAATTGTCACTGAATTTATTTTTTCCATCCTACTATTCATTTCACTTTAAAAAAATATTGCTTTATCCCTTTTTCTATAGCAGACTAGATTTTCTAATTAATTTTTTAACCCCTAAAGTCCCATTGGTCTTACGAGGGCTAAAATGTGACTTCGGCTAGGCTTGTACAATCTCAATATTGATTGTAATTTTTGGAAACTTTTTTGAAGCTAGAAAATCACATAAGCTTTCTGGAAACATTATTTTTATTTCAATCATTACTCGGGAGCAAAAGTTATGGCACAATAAGCCAAAAATGGAGGTCGGCAGGTAGCACAAAAAAAATCACAAAAAGTCAAAATTAATTATTAAATTTTTTTTCCTAAAACATTGCATTTTTATAAATGTGAAGCTTTGATTCATTCTATTTGGACTAGTAATGAGAAAGTTATGAACAATCTTGTTTTCTAGGCAAACTAAGTAACTTATAGGAGAAAAAAACTTTTAGGGTTCATTTTTTAATGCAATATTCACAATTTTTCAAAAAAAATTGTGTGACAAGGATAAGTATGCTTGCTAGAACAATCTCATTGTTTGGATTATTGTGTTTCAATTCTATCTTAAAGCTACTTACAATTTAGTTATTTGTTCAATCTTAGACCTACTTCTACTTAACAAGTTTTTAAAGAATGAAAATCAAATTTTTCATTTTGAAATTTTTTTCCTTGACTTTCAACTCAATTTTCCAACATAAAACAAAATTCAATTTGAGGTCTATAATGCAAAAGCTTTTCACAAATGGTAGTCAAAGTCATCTAGAATTGCAAGAGAGTGTTAAAATTTATTTATTTTTCCAACTTTAAATGCTAATATCTTCCAGTCTGTGTAGTCAAACTTTATGAAATTTTTACCACATGATCTCAGACAAGCAAAGTACAAGATCTTATGCTTAGATTTTTTTAAATGTTTTTTTATTTCTTTCTTGGATGAACACAAATAAAATGGCAGTATTGAGTGTTTTTTGCAAAAAAATGACCTTGGGACTTTAGGGGATAAATACTTCTCACACACAGAAATTTCGAAAATAGAAAAATGCAACAAGTTTGTCAGGTTATTACTCTACAAGTCCGCAATCCACAATATACTTAGATACATTTCACCTTAGCGAGAATTAGGCTTTGAAAACTTGAAGAACACACATTCTTTGACATTTTAGTCCTTGACAAGTTAAAACACTCATGTTGCACAATGCTTTGTTATTGCACATGTCTTATACATCGATCATGCACATGCAGAAAAGAATACTTGTAGGTCCCATGTAAACATACTTGTCCATCTAGATCCTAGAAGTTTTAAAGAATAAAATTTGATGGCGATAAATGAACAAGTCATGCTTGTTCTATTGAACTATCAATCTTCCATCTACATTAGATGTTTTTTCAGCCCTGCAAGAGCCTGTTTCGGGGCTGTTCCGTGAAACTGTTCCCTGCACAGGAAACTAGTGACTATTGGTCTAAAATTTTGAATTTCAAAAAAAAAAAAAAAAAAAAATCCAGAAATCTTAGAAAATATAAAGAAACTGAAAACTGATTTGAATTTCTTTTTTCTTTTCAAACAATTATTTTTTAAATAATTAATAATTAATTAAAATAATTATTAATTAGTATTATCTGATGTGGCAGTCTCTGTGCCACGTCAGACTGCCTACGTGGCAGAGTTCCTAGAGTTCCCAATGTATTCCCACAGTCCGGGAACTCGCAGTCCTCTAGACGGTCCAAAAAACATCTAATGAATAGTCTCATAAATTATTTTTGCTTATAATCTCTTTCAATGTTAACCCCTAAAGTTTCATGACTGTGTTTTCACTTAAAATGCCCCAAAGTTGTAATTTTTAATAGAGGTACCAAATTTGTGAACATATAACTCTTTTGGCACATGTGATTGTAGGATCTTATGGTATGCTGACTTGAGAACATGTACAATAAATTTCAAAATTTTTTACTTCATATATTGTAAGATATAAGCATTCAAATACACTAAAATTATTTTCTTGGCCCTGCGAAAAACAAGGCAGCTACACTTTACAAGCTCACTTTTCTATGAAAAAATGTCCAAAGTGGTGGTTCTTCTTTGGATTCCTTTTACTAAGTTCTTTGGATTCCTTTTACTAAGGTGGATACCCCAAAATCGCGCCGTGCCTTAAAGCGCACCCTAAAAAATGTCGTAGAAAGGTATAAATATATACCTGGAATGGACCACGAGTAACATATGGCGACTTCTGACGATGTCAGTGTTTTTAGACCTCAAATTAATACACAATAAAGTGCTTCGTAAACAATGTTGAAGTGACGGCAGAAGGATTTAAGAGTAAGAAGCAAATAATTACATGCCTATATGAAATCTCTATTACACTATTGAAAAATGATTTTGAACAGGGTTAGGGTGTATAAAACTGTTTGATGCATTTACTTTGCAACAAAAATGGCGCTCTTCATGTGTCTAGTGAAAACTATTAAAAAATGAATTGGTGGTGCTTTTGCTTCTCAAAAGTAAATGTGCAGTCTCCTAAACAAGATTAATCATAAATAATTCAGAGGTTGCTGTACAAACAATTAGATACATGAAAGAACAATCAAACTGAATACCAAGAGCTTGTATTCATTTTGTTGTACTCAAACTCCCTTCAGTTCTCACAGAGTAGAAGATTCAATACATGAGATCCACACATGCATGGAAGAAGAGGGTAAAATTTGTGTTGAGAAAAAAGACCTGATGCTTAAATCAAAGTGTGCAAGTGAGGATGACGAAGTAAAGTTTGTCGTGGATGTTATCTAGCGATAAGTATCTTTACCACCAAAACTGGGGTAAGATGACATGAAATATCGTCCCAGGAGACTCTAGTTGTATTGTTATAAGTTCCGGTTATCCGGTTTTGAGGTGTTTACCTTCTTCTATCTCTTTTTACTCTAATCCTTCATAAATACGGATCCGGTATTTATCCGGATCGGATTCCAGATTGTTTCCTTTCTGGTTTCCGGTTGATATTCTCTTAGCAATTTGGTTTTGGTTACCTCTGTTTTACCCTCAGAGGGTCCCCTTTGATTGTTTTACAAGGGGTTGGGACTCACCACTTCGTTTACTCAAGGTTTCTTTCTAAAATTCACTAGTCTTCACCAATCAAAAACAAGAAGCAGTAAGTCGTTCCAGAACTACTCTCACAGCTATCCGGATGGCCGATTCGGACAGTAGGTCACTCAGAGCCGTTTCCAGCATATCTCACTACAACGACAGAATCAAGGACACTCAGGATCCGTCCAAGGATTGCTCTCTAGAGGGAACAGCTGGACTAGAGACTGGCAGACCTTCCGGCATGGGGGAACTTCCTCACGCGGTCGCTGATCTCCGCACTGAACTCAACCAGTTCTGGAATTGCCTTCTCTCCACCACCACCCGGATTATCGTTCCGGTAGTTCAAAGGTACCACGCTCGAGACCTCGATTACCACTCTATTCACTCAGTACGAACGTTCAACACAGACTTGAATTCCCTGAATTCCAGACTCCCCCTTCTTCTTACTTCCGACTCATCTACCCATACTCAAGTGATTCGGGCTAGTGCAACACACTCCTCAGGTGAAAACAATTCAGCACTTAGCACTCATGGTTTAGATTTAGCCTTGATGGAAATACAAAATAGATAGATCAAAATGCAAGGTTGGAATGACAGGGCAACAAGCTACCCGCCCTTAAAACCAAAATCCAAAACAGAAAACAAGCCGCCCGGAAACCTAGGCAGCCAATGAAAAGACCTACTGAGATCCCCGGGAGATCAAACCAACTTCCTGAAAATAAAACCCGGATCCAGGTCCAAGCTTGGGAATCCGATTCGGTTCCGCAAAGTAGTCCGGAATTAACCAGACTCTAAACTAAAAACTAACCAACCTTTCCGGGTCTTCTTCGATATGCTCGCCAATAAACCTGGTGGCACCCGAGTTGTTGCCTTCATCGTAGTTGTTTCTGGTGTCGACACAAGAGTCGTCTTGGTGGTGGCCCGGGTTTGAATCTTCCAATTCACCGAAGGTAGTGCAGCATCCTCATCCGTTTTGTTGTCGCTGTCAAACTCCTCCTCCAACTTGCTGAGAATCTTAGTATCATCCTCCTCTTCGTCTTCAGATGAAATCTCCGTGTGGACCGGCAACCTTGAATCGTGTCGATCCAGGCTGACCTTCCCCAGATCAAAATCGTCTAGATGGTCCCGAGCCGGATTCGTCTTGGCCATCCGCAGCATGAGATCCGTCTTCAATTGGTCTGTCGGTGTTCGGAACACCTTGCTCTGCGCCGTGCTCCCTCCCAGGGTTTAGCCAGGGCGAATACTTCCGGAAAGTATCTCCATGGACTTCCCTTTACCTTTCTGTCTAGATTCGTTACTGGCCCTTGAGCTTGTACGACCCGCCCCAAGTTCCCTTGGTTCCACCACATTCGATAGGAGGGTCATAAATTCCTGTGTCCTCAAAGGTTGGGTCTGTTTCTGCGTTGGGGTCGTTCCGGTGGCTGCAGGAACTTCCAGAAGATCCGGAAACTCGCTGAAGTCCATTGGTTTGTTCGGATCCATCTGATCCAACAGCCGCCGCATCTCCGTCAGCATCACGTCCGTCCGAGCAGAAAAATCCACCAGCACCGTGATGACTTTTGACCTTGTTACTACATCCTTAGTGATCCGGTTGGTGAACAAGGCGGCCCGGTTTATGGTATCCGCTGGTTCCGCCACCAATCTGCTTATCCCCTTCACAAGGTGCAACGCGTCTTTCTCCCTCTGTCGGGAGGCGGTCAACTCCCCTTCCAGCCAGTTGATCTTGTTCTGCATGACTTTCGATTCCTTCCAAAGTTTCACAATTTCTTGGTCCCGTGCCTTGAGAAGTTCAGGTGAAGGTCGCTTCCGGATCGCTTGCAACAACCCGTGGGGGTCACACTGCAACTCATTAGTTGCATTGATGAGGAGATTCGCATATGCTCGGATATACTTGTTCACCTTCTCCACCCACTTGGTGCCTTCGTCATATAACTCGTCCAACTCCGTTCAAGTCTCTGGCTTTTCCGGAGGATCATCCGGACTGCTCTCCGTCAGGGGTTTCCGGAATCCCGGATCGGTGGATTTCCGCTTCTTACCCTTCCTCTTATCCTTTAGTGGCTCCGCCCGATCCACTTCCTCAGGCTCAAAATCCTGCTGCTCCTCCTCGTGCTCTAACTGAAGCCCGTATTTGAGGAGAGCGCATCCGGTGTCGTATTCTATTATCTCATCCAAATTGAGCACATCGTTCTGGTGGTACATATGGAACAAGTAGGCATTGATCGGACTCGTTCTTGCCTTTCCGACATTATCCGCCAGCTTGTTCACCACTTCTTGGATTACTCATCCCCAATGGACGGCTCTCCCTTCCAGAGCCCCAAAGATAGTGTTACCCACCGTAATCGTAACCCGGGTTGGCTTTTCCGGATACAAGATCGGAATTAAAAATTCTAGAACCCGTCTGTGCCTCACGGTGGCACAATCCGCGATAGGGAACCCCTCCTTCGCGTTAGCCGGATGGGCAAATTTTCCGGCTGTGAACTTATTCGTCCAAGAGGCTAATCCGGAACCCTGTCTCGGAAATCCGTAAACTTCTGTCCAAGCCTCCTCCGACCAAGTCTCTCTTCTGGCCCGCACTGTCAACTCGTACTGATTAGGAGCTCCGGAAATGAGCTCCTGAATCATTTCTTCGTTCTTCAGGCTCCAAGGCCGATGGATTAGTCCGGCGCACCCCATGCGTTCTAAGTCTTCGTCTAGCATCTGCCGCTCGCCTTTGTCTTCCGGATAGGATGGCAACACCATACGGGCTGTGGCCGGATGCCTCCGTTGACTGCTTTCCGCCATACCAAAAACCCTAACAGTGTGAGCCGGATCCATACGGATTCACCAACCCCACCGTTGCGATCACTATCTCACCACTCTTTCTCTCAACTATCACGAGCGCAAGAGTAAACTCCGCGGAGAAAAAGAGAAATGACGGAAACAAGGGACGGTTAAGTACCCAATGCTCCGGCAACGGTTCCCAAACTAGTAATAAATTCTGTGACGGGGACCTAGTTTCATAGGTCGGACCTATATTTTGTAGGTTTGTGAAATCCGGCTTCCGTCGGATTTCCGGATCCGGACTGGATCCGTAATTATGGAAATTCCGTAATTATCCACATGTTTCCGGAATGTCTCCTAACTACTTCTGGAACTATTTCCGTGTCTACTTCCGGATTTCTATTCTAAAATTTCGAAAAATCTACCCTATAACAACACAAACATATCCTAACTAGTTGCGTTCACCAAATACGGACTTCGACAAAGTTCTTAGGTAGATGTAGCATTCCACGACCTAAAGCAGAAGTGGAAGGAATAGACTTAGTGGCAACCATCCAAGCGAGAAATGAAGCAGATAAGGTACATGAGCTACGACTACTATGGTCAAAATCTGCTCAGCATGAAGGAGCATAGCTACACTCATCTCACCAATTCAAAGAAGGTCAAAGTAGTTCCATGGTTCTTGCCAAGATTGAGCGACTTGAGGACAGTAGTCACCATGGGGAGTAGTCCATGAGAAGTACATGAAGGATACAGAAGGGAAACATTGAGGCAGACCCTGGTAAAAAAAGAAATGCAGCTACGCTCACTCCAGGAGAAGCAGTAGCCATTCAATCTTTGGAAGGTGAAAGAAGGCCAAGTTATGGACAGCCCTAGAGGTCAGCAACGAACAACTTCGAGCAAGACAACAACAAATGAAGCAGTGGACGAGGACTACACAAAGTTGCCTAGGAGTGAAGATATGGTTACTCCTAAATTCAAAAATAGAAAGAAGGTTAGAAAGAATGGTAATTGAAGTGATTCTCAGCTAAAAAAAGCATTAAGAGCAGTAGATTGAAGAGCCAAGGTTTGTTCAATGGCCGATTACTTTGGCATTCTTAGATCCTCCTTCAAAGGTCATTTACATGGTAGAACCATATCTAGA
Source organism: Pleurozium schreberi (assembly GCA_006891605.1). Classification (NCBI taxonomy): domain Eukaryota; kingdom Viridiplantae; phylum Streptophyta; class Bryopsida; order Hypnales; family Hylocomiaceae; genus Pleurozium; species Pleurozium schreberi. The sequence goes on along the minus strand of VACF01002543.1, from coordinate 122,553 downwards.
AAAAGAGGTTCCAACACAGTACTTTCACCTGCTGAAGAGCAAGAACTAGTGAACTATTTGTTAGAAATGGCGAATAGAGGTTTCCTTCTCACGTGTCTAATCCTAAAAATTAGGGTTGCTATTATGAAACAACATCGTAGTACACCTTTCAAAGATGGTATCCTTGGCAATGGCTGGGTGAGGTGGTTCCAAAATAGACATCCTAACATTTCACTATGGAAAGCTCAATCATTAGAGGTGGCCAGAGCTAAAGGATTGAATCCAACACATGTAGCTACGTTGTACAACAACTTGGGATTATTATATGAAGAACACAAGTACGAATCCAACCACATATGGAACGCTAACAAGAGTGGCGCCCATGCAGGGAAAAGCGGAGGAGAGAGTTCTAGCATCAACAGTTATAAGAAATGTTCATATCATCACTCTTAATGAACAAGAGCACCTAACAGCTCTATCTTGCATCAATGCCGCAAGTGACAATATTCCGAACTACTATGTGTTCAAAGGAAAGCAGTATCACAGTGCACACATTGCAAAATGCGAAGCAGGTGCACAAATGGGGATGTACGAAAACGCCTAGATGACAGGTTTCTTATTCAATAAATGGGTTGGATCATTTCATAGAAAACTTACAGGAAAGAGAAGGTGTCTCTCCCTCTAATTGTCATCTACTTATTGTAGATGGGCATAATTCCCATGTCACTCTTGAAGTCATTGAGAAGTGTCAATCTCAGGGGATAGATCTTCTAACTCTTCCATCTCACACATCCCATGCTCTTCAACGGTTAGATGTGAGTTGCTTCAAAAGTTTCAAACTGGCTTTTCGGATCTATAGAGACATTTGGTCCGATCATAACAGAGGAGCAAAAGTGACAAAAGTGATCCTAACTGAGTGGGTTTGCAACTCATTACGAAGAGCACTCAACAATTCTAACATCAAAAGTGGATTTCGAGCGACAGGTATTTTCCCACTTAACTCTCATGCAATGGACAACAAGTTTGGTCCTTCAAAATTACTAGTAGAAGAAGATGAAGAGGATGAAGACAAAGGCTATGAAGAACTAAAGAAAGAAGTCCTACATGAGCTTGAATAAACTGGGCAAGAGCCTATATTTATTGACTGTGAAGATGTCTTGGCAGACAATGTCCTTGGGGCTAGCCAAAGCGACCAGCAGTCAAGCTAGAAACACAACCCTAGTGACATGGAAGTTTCAACGTATCCATCAAAAAGAAAAAGGATTCAGCCATACATTGACTACTCAAAATCGCTATTATTGACCAAGAATAGCCACATCCAGATGGTGAAGGACTTACAAGAGAAACGAGAGGCTGCAGCTCGAGAAGCACAAACAAGAAAGCATAACTAAAGCAAAGAGAAAGGACAAGGAGGCATTGAAGAAAAAGAGAGCAGCTAAGCAAAAAGAGAAAAAAGAAGAGCGAGCAAATGAAAAATGGCTAAAGACATATTATGACCAGCAGAAGAGACAGGGATGGGGAAATAGCCTACACAAGCTACTGCAAACGAGGAGGACACTTCCAGCATCAATGTATCACGCTACTTACTGTGGCCAGGTACCATCTCAATGCATCTGTGTCGTAGCACAAGAAAGCACAATTATCCTAGTAAGCGCTTAAAAATGACTAAAAGCACTTTTAGGATGACTCGTGTATCGTTCCCTAGAGATTTAACTTGTAGTTTCCTGAGGTGGACCGGATCGGGATGCGGAAGCCAACCGATAATACTGAAACCGGATCTGAGACCGGAAATGGTTTACTCTCACCAACTGTTATTACACCAGTTCCCTCTCAAATCCCACAATCAAAACAACACACCCAAGTAAGAAGGAGTGTCATAATCCTGTACCTCTCCCTATTTGAGCAAATCTTATCCTATCCAACTAGTCGTATGCGGAATCCGGAAGGAGTATCATAATCTTGTGCTTCTTCCAGATCCGGATCCGTATCTAGCAATTTTCTATAACCAAATCTGAAGTTTAATCTCAATATCGGAGGGATCAATTCTTGGGATTCTGGAAGGACACGTAAATCCTACCCTTCAATGGTTTAGAGTGACTGAAGTTTCACTTAACAAAACAAAACACAAGACACACACACTAGGCAACAATTATTCCCTCACAGCAGAACTGGATGTGAATCTAGTCCCACAGGTCACGCAAGGAATCCTCACCAACCTCTCAACAGTACAACGATAGATTCTGTCAATGCCAGAATTCTTTAGGTAGAGCCTAGAACCGGATAACTAGAAGGTTCAACATAAAAATCTGATTCCTACTTCCGGAAACAACAGGACCTCTCAGCACTTCGATTGTCCTAAGACTGGGTACTACCAAACCTCATTCAATCTAGGAGTGGCTATCCCACACGGAAGTTCCTAAAGCAACCAGATCGTACTCAGATTCCTCCCAGTACACTCAATCCTCTTACAAACTCACTTTAGTTCCCGGAACCGGATCCGACATAACCTGGGGACTCACCCTTTCTCTCTCTCCCTACAAAATACAGATATCATCGCCAAGTGGTGATTCAACACCCCCAACCTACCAACACAATACCAAGACTTTTCAGACTTGGCACATGATAGAATGAATTCCGAACTTTACTAAAAAGAACAGAAAACAAGACTGAAATGATGCCCTCAGCTGCCCTCCAAAGCAGCCCCTAAATACCAACCCAAGGAAAACCTAAAGGTCCCGAGGGAATAAAGTATAGGTCAGGAGAATGACAGGTGTCATTCCTTATCCCCCACTTGTTGACTTTCCACCACCTGTCCATCCCGTCAAAAGTGGATCTCAGATCCGACAAATCCGGATCCATATGTCCAAGTGCATCCAACTCAAAATTCAAAAGCAGCTAATTAGTAGCTTCCTACCTACCCAAAACTTAGGTCTTCGGTCAACTGACCTACGCCTAATCTAAGAAACTTCCTATCTACTTCTGAAGCCACTTAAGAGAAGGTTCCTCATGCTTGGCGGATCCCTTCCTAGCTGGTTGGATCCTACTTGTTGATGCCTTTCCACCAGCTGTCGCTTTTCCCTTGGCTAGTGTCCCCTTGAAGCTCGCGGGAGAAATTCAAACCGTATCAAAATCTTCTTCTGATTCCACTTCCTGGTCCTCATCCGGATCGGATCCGGATTCTGACTTGCTGTCCTCTTCCTTGGAGTTGTCTGGCGACTCATCCTCCTCTGATTGCTGCCTGACGGGAGATGCATCCCTTGCCCGCTTGGCTGTTGATTTCTTCTTGATCGTGCTATGCTCCTTCGGTGATCGTCTGATGTCCGCGCTCTGGGGGGTGCCCACATCTGATCTGGACTTCCGGGCTTGAGTCTTGGTTCCGGATGCAGGTGTAGACTTTTCTTCCTTCACCGCTTTCAGTTTTGGGGTGGCTTTTGTTGGAGTCTTCTCCTCCTCTGGCTTACTGCGTTGCTTTCCAGAGGCCGGTGTAGACATCTCTGCCGTCTTTGAAGTCAGAATGTCCTTCCTTGGGCTGTCTTTCCCTTCCTACTTTGGATCCGGATACAGACCCGCGCGCGTAAGGACATCCCGGATCTCGTACAAAACCTTCTCTGTTGCCTCTGAGAATTCAGTCAGGACTGTCACTGACTTAACTGCTGCCTCATTGCCTGCCTTATGGATTTCTTCATCAAACATCTTGGCCTTGCTCACCACATCCCCAGAAGAATCAATAAAGTAGTGGATTCGTTTCAGCGTCGTTCCTACCTCTGAGGAAAGCTTCTTCTCATCCTCACTCTGTTTTGTCTTCCTTTCTAATTGACGCTGGAGCAACTCATTCTCCTTCGTCAGTTCCTCAACTTTGTCTTCCCATTTCTAGGATTCCTTTGATCGGAGTAGATCCTCTACCTTCTCTCCGAGTTCTGACACGTCAATCCCGCCTAGTAGCCCACACACATTTCTGACTACTCCTCTCTCCGTATCAACCTTCTCCCGGATCTTCTCGAGATCCTCAATCACTCTCCCCAGGGAATCCCATCCTTTTGTTTCCGGATCGGCAGACCGTCTCTCTTCGTCCTGGGCTCCCTTCCCTTTTTCAGAGGCTGACATCCTCTCCAAATACTTTCTCTTATCTGAGGATGACTTATTCTTTTCTGAAGACTCTCTCTCAGAATCCTCTTCCGTATCCTTCTCATCCTCACATTCTGGTTTCCGGGGTGGAGTGAGATTCAACTTCACCATCGTGGCTGCGGATTTATACGCTACCTTCTCCTCACTCCTCAAAGTCCCCAGATGTTGGTACAAGTGAAAGACAAAAGGACCAATGGAGGTGGCCTTGGTGTTGCCTAATGCGTGGACCATCTTACTCACTAGATTCCTAATGATTTCAGCCCAGCCTACTTTCCTCTCTCCGCTCAGTGCTCCAAAAATCGTATTGTCCCAAGTTACAATAATCCGGTTTGGCCTTTCCGGATACAGAATGGGGACCAAATATTCTAACAACCTTTTCTCCCTCAGGTCTCTACAATCTGCTACTGCGTAGCCATCCTTTGGGTTGGGAGGGTTCAAGAATTTACCTTCCGCGTATTTGTCAGTCCGGGATGCCAGCCCGTCCCCAGCACGCGAAAAGTCATACGTCTGCTTCCACAACTCTATCGTCCACTTGGCCAAAAGCGCTCGGACCATCTTGATCCACTCGTTGGACTGCCGATCCATCAGCTCCCGGACCATGTTGTCGTCCCTCAAACTCCAAGGTCGACTCAGGAATCCGCTGCACCCCAGCTGACCCAGATCCTCGTCCAGTTGCTTCCTCTCCTACTCATCCTTCGGAATCACCGGGTAGACAGTCTTGAATTTCAGGTTTACAGAACCGCTCCCCTCCGCCTTCGCCATAGCCCTCAAGGGTAGCCTCACACTCCAGCCTCACTCTCCCTCAACTCAATTCTTCAACAAACGAACGATTCAATTCCTCTCGACAGGAACCGGAAACAGAGAGCACCTCCCTCCAGGCTCCAAACGCTCAGCTCCGCGCGCTCCAGCAGAATGGAAGACAAGAAATGAGAGTATGGGGTGTAACCCCTCCACTTCTCTTTCCCGTTCCAGCCACTCACCGTTAGGATTAGCTGTTTCTTGGCCAAGTATCCGTTCCTGCGGAATTCTCGGAAAATCCGACCGTTGAACGGTCCTCCGTCACATCTCAGGAATCCGTTGGATCCAGAAAATGTCCAGTTGGATGCCGATACCGGTTCCGTTGGTTCCCGATATATCTCCAGATTTATCTCCGTGATTTCTGCTTACTACATGCGGAATCCAGGATCCTCATTCGGTTCCGGTTTCCGGACAGAATTAGGAAACTTTTTAGGAGTTTCCTTAACTAAATTATCTATTTAATTATACTACTCTAATGACTAAGTCCTAATGTTAGTAAAGTACTAATATTCCATGCCTGGAACCAAAAAAAATATGTTAAGATTTGAATCCTCACCCGGATTTTATAGTAATACCCTCTCTCATTCATTTTTAGGTTCCCACAATCTGGAACCAGAGAGTAGCAACCTTGAGACTGAAATTCAAAAACGAAAGAAAAGACCCAAGATCCGTCGTGCCTTGCACTATCATTCCATGGGCTAAAAGGAGGTACTCTAGCTTGCCACCTATTGAATAGAAGTGTTTCTTGACCCACATCTTTTTAAAGCTATTGGTATTCTTCTAAGAATAGTTGCTTACAGTTGATAAGTTCGAAGAGTACCATACCATGTTAGTTTTGAATTTGGTTGTACAATGATGCCCCAACGATTGGTATTCAAAATGCAAGCCTCAAACATGTCCTGAATAAGATATGTCTCATATTTTCAATGATTCGGAGCTAGACAGGCAATACAAACATAGTGTACAGTAAGATATATATGCAATTGAAGTTTTATATTAATGSAAAYAGGAGAGAGGCCTTCTGACCATTCTCCTTTTTTGTTACATCCATTTGACAAAATAGTCGTCTCTATGTCTTTCAGATTGACATCCACTTCTAATAGCAAGTACTGCACGTTCATAGACTRTCATTGAAAYYTGCAWAAGYRAAGGACAAAGGAATTTTCAATCACTRCATATAAATTTGCAYCTTGCACTTCAATGAAACACAYGACARCRAAGCGGTAAGTATCAAAGTTAAGAAGKAGCAGACTGCACCTATAATGGTCTGCCCAGGTGTGCGCCATTAAACATGTCAGCTCAACGTCCTTCYAGTAYGYTCTYTTTCTRTCYGCCTTTTTCTTTCCYTTGTCCCTGCGATCATAGYATTGTTAYCTTAAAYGCATGAGMYRAATATKAAAACAAGTAAAACACTTTAATAMTATAGTAGTAGGAACATCCAGGCCTCAATTGATTGAAAACGAGACACTACAGTGTACAGCAACAATTGTCTTGATAAAGCTTTATAGGAAATGAAAGCAACGTACACTGATACTTCATCACAACATCACTTTAATAAGCAATGGATGGAATGAAACCAATTTTACACAAGTCTCTTACTGCAAATTTTACCGACAAAAAAAGAATTCCAAAACCTAGATTTAACATAAACGACTAAGGAGCTCATGTTGCAGTCACAAAATGTTATACTTCAATGGCATGTGGGATGCAATTTCATTGAATCATGCAAACGATAACACATAGGCTTATTCCCAGCGTTGGAATCTAAAGCACACCCGATTTCCTAGAGCTACAAAAGGATCCCCGAGCCTTTCACCTGACAACAGTCTCCATAAAAGACAAGCAACGGTAATCACAATCACAAGAAAAGCACTATCAATTCATGCAAACCACGAGGAAAATTTGGGTCACAAGAATACACCAAATTGCAGAAACAATGAGAAGATATTTCTACCACTAAGTTGTACTCAATCTACCTTCTGGGAATAACTTTTCACTACAATTTCATATATAATTCAATGGATCATATACAGTTCTAGAACTTGCCAAGAACCTTGGAGCTTGTGTAGTACTTTCCAAAAGAACATCGGTCAAATTGATAAGCTTGTAACACAAAAGAATCCAGACAAGAAACTAAAGTACCGTGACGGTCCAGCTCAAGTTCCTTACAAGCTCTTACACCCCAACTTTGAACCAGGTTCAACAGGTAAGGGTGTTCCCAATAGCGCCTCAATTTAACAAAAGCACTTTACAAAACATATTGTGCTCAAAATTGTATGTGGCAAGTCAGTCAGTTGAAGATTCGTTCTAAATATATTTGATCTCTTTCTATCTATGGGGAGGGTACGAATGTACAATCTTCACTTAAGGGTAACTACGGCATGAGCACCTTCCAATGCTAGCGAAGGCTTGAAGTAAGAAGAGAAGAAGATAGCGTACCTCACATCAAAGGTATGGAAGTCGCAACTCCTACTACCCAAAAAATTTTCCACCCAAAGTTTGCATTGTGAGAGAAGAAGCAAAAGTCAAAAGAAACCTAAAAGTGGACACCGTACAAACCGCAACAAACACAAGTGCAAGAACGAGTATTATCTTGGCGTGTAGTCCGCTCCTCCGTCAATGACTCACCGCCGATGAAGCCCAACAGTCGGTGAAGTCGCGGACCAAGCAGTCGGACGTTGAAGGAACGCCGCCGCCGCCACATTTCTAAAGAACTTCGGCTTTTGAGGCGACAACTCCATCATGTAGCTCCCCCATCACCCCATGCACAGATAGTAAAGAGCTCAAATGAATGAAATGATGGCAAACTTGGAATTGCTACAGATTTGCAAAAGACAAGCACTTGCAACAACAATGAAGAAATGAAACAAGCCAATTACTACTAGAAATGAACACTTACCTTAGCCATCCTGTTGTTGTGCAAGAATTTCCAGAAGTCTCCACCATGATCACAGCGGCAGCTGGAGGCATCAGAGATGGCACTTTGGAAGTGACGATCTCCATTGCAGGAAGGGGGGATAAATAGGCTGAAATTTCAAAATTCATTTGAGCGCTAGGGCAGGTGAATGCGTGGCAACTTCAAGTGATCAAACACCACAGCCATTTGCATTAACATGCCGTCGTTGGATTCTTCACCTCTGTTTAACGAACCTTCTTTGCAACGGCTCTTCTACTGCGAACTGACACTTTTTGGTTTTGTCAGGTCCATTCACTAGATTGAAACGAAGATTTTTAGTCTCTTTTCGTTGCAGTATTTCAAAAAAACTTCAGCAGTTCTGGCAATAGCGACAGACTGTTTAACTCACATGACATGACGCTTCAAGCTTTTGACTCGCTTTTTTGCTGCTTGTTTATTTGTAAAATTCTTATTTTATTCCACTTATAATGACGCAATGGCAGCTTCTTTTGTTTTCTTCTAACACCTCGAGAGGGGGACCTTAGACATATCACTGCTCCTTTCAGATGCTACCTATGAGCGATTTTAGTCACTCTACTTGCAGAACTTTGCACACCTACTGAGCTCTTAAAATTGCCAGAATCACATAACTCATTGTACATCTATTCCTTTTCAAGACATCTTTTGAGTTTCCTGTACTCACTAGTCAATTAATAAGCCTTCAAAGTACCCACAGAGCAATTTGTGGCGGATTTGGGTGTACCCACCTTAGACAAGTTGGCCACATGCTTGAAAATTTTCAAATCATTTGAATTTGTACAATATATAGGAAGAAAATAGTAAGTAGACAATAGTAGAGAATGATTCAAAACACTAAATTGTTAAGAATTTAATTATGGAATTGAAAAATGCCAATCCTGATGGAACGTCCGCTGCCTGCCAAATTGTCTGCTAATTTATTTTTATGTTTTTTCCCCGGCAAACAACTGACGATGGACAACAAATAGCAAACAATTGACAACGTTAAATCACAATGGAAAAAAATTATCATGCTMTATAGTGGTCGTCCGCAAGCGTCCTCATCAACCATGCTCGTCCACAAGGCCATTCGTTGGATTTAATGGCTACAATTAAGCAAACTGTGTTGTGTCCGCCCCATTTGATGGTACGATCACCTTTTATGGATGTTGACACATTTTGATTTTGGCCTATTGATTGCCAAAGAGGTCAATGATCTGCTACAACTCTTGTCAAATGGACCTCCAACTACTAGGCTGCCTAATGCAACCAATAACATACACGTGTTTCAATTGGCACAATTGTATAAAAAGGGCTTGGCTTCCAAGGATTAGTTGGCAAAGTTGGATAGTCTATTCAACTATAAAGTTTTGGAGGATTGGAGAGCTGAAAGAATTCTCAGTTTTTTGAGGATTGCCCAAGTGTGTTGAATCTCTAATTTCAAGTAGTGGAAGAACAGAGGTTCAGAGATTTCTCCAATTTTTCATGTGGTGAGTTCAGTGATGCCGTTTGGTGAACCGCCTAAGATGACCTCCAAGACATATTGATATATAAAACCAATTGCTTATATTGCATGGACTACATATATGACAAAAGTTGATGTTGAGTGGCTCAAAACTAACGTTTGCCTATATGTGTATAGTTGTAGCTCTTGTACATGATATGGAGATAGTCATAGAAGATAGTCATATGGAGATATGGACAATGAAGTGTAAGGCAGTACTGCCTACTCACTGTGTTAGTATAGTGACATAGTAAGTAAAAAAATTTAATTTTTTTAATTCAACACCCCCTTTCCCCCTCCCAAAAATTTAAATTAAATTTTAAAAAAAATTTGGGAGGAGGAAGGGGGTGTTGAATTAAAAAAAATTAATTGTAAATTTTTAATTTAGAACCTCCCTCCCTCCCCTCTTGTAATTTTGGGAGGGGGGAAAGGACTCCAAAGTCCAAATAATATGGGACATTCAATATTTAGTCGTATTCGTATTTTGTTGTATATGTATTCAATAGTATTTGTATTCGTATTTGTATTCGTATTTGTATTCATATGTGTATTCAATTGTATATTCAGTTGTACTCATATTCATATGTGTATTCAGTTGTATATTCATTCGTATTTGTATTCGTATTTAATCCAACGGCTGGCAATTTTTTGGCAATTTGAGGGCCTGGGGGGGTGATAAAATCTGATTGACGGCTTGGATTTTTTTCAGCAATTTTTTGGCCATTTGAGGGGCCTAAGGTGGCAAGCACAAGGCTGCCTGCCACTTTTGAGTGCATAGTCATAGCTTTTATGCAGGAGGGTCTAATCAAGACTAATACAAGAGAGATAGTTCAATTTTAGGTAGGTGGAGTGCAGCTGCCTATGTTTCATACAACTCATGCATTTGTAATATTGTCTACTCTTCACATTTAACCCTTAAATGTGTAAGGCACCAAATTTTAGTGTTGACAATACTTTGAAGTTAAATAAAACCTTATCAATTTTCTATTTTTAGTAGTTTATAATTTTTATATTTTTTAAGTCTAATTTTAGCATCAAAAATCCGATTTTAAAATGATTGATTATGATTTTCCTATTCAAGATTTTGTACAAGGATGTCCACTACATCTTCACTTTCCTTAGTGTTGAGGGCTCTTGAAAAATGAGCCTCAATTTCACAAGATCTTGGAGGAAAAATCACACTAATAATTCTCTAAAAAAACTTGTAAAGAAGATTTTGAGAAGCCATAAATTTATTGGAGTTATGCATTTTAGGCCCTTCAACTTCATAAATTTTGGGTGACCATCTTTTTAGGTTTGACAGATTGAAAGACTTCAAATCACTTTTGCAGTTTTAACACCTTCATCGAGCATTATAATCTTTCAATCCATGAGTGATATTGTTGTGTTTTCTTTTCCTATGTGATCTCTAACATGTCTACACTAAATGGGTTTTTAAGGGGAACCATACTAATTAACCAACATTTTGCACTATGTAAATATCTACCTTTGTTGTATATCGATAGATATTGAAGTGTCTAGGGGTTTTATACTTTTATAGTCAAGTCTAGTTCATTTTCAAAGTGCTAATGTGAGCCATTCCAATTTTTATTGTGTAGTATAAGAAAAAAATGGATTTTTTTGTCTTGCATAATTAAAACCCAATTCTTACGGAATCCCAATAAAGCTTATCAAATTTTTTAAATTCAATTTTTGTCTTGATTTTTTGAAACTTTTTTTGAAGATAGAAAAACTAATTAGCTTCATGGGAATATAAATTTTTTTCACCTAGTGACTGAGAACAAAAGTTATGCCCAAAACAACTCAACAAAAGAGAAAGGGGGGAGGGAGGGGGCAACAAAAAAAAAGTTTCAAAACTTTGAATTTAAAAGAAAAAAAAATCTCATAGTTTATATTTTTGTCTACACGAAAAGCCATTAGAGCAAAATTCAGGTCTCTACATGCTTGGTACTTTTGCCTTGGAAATCAATTGTTTGATATTTGGAAAAGCATGAATTCCAAATATATAGTCATTTTCAGGAGTTGCCATCAATTCTATGGTCCAAATGGAACAAGGTGGCTATGTCCGAGTTGGCAACTGCGAGGATGAGTGCGGTCTAGGTGGCAACAACCGTGCATATGTTAGGTGTACCAACAGGTCCCTGTTGGTACGTCAACAACAAATTGCAATGAAAGTTTGGAATTGAATATTGTATGTTGGCAACTATTTTATTGCACCTTCCAAGTACCAAATGACTTTTGATGGAAGTGTACACAGGGTTTTAGGAGTTGGGATTACAATCCACTTCTTGAAATTATGGTATCCCCACTGGGTCATTGCAAGAAAGGCCTACCGTTTTGTGGACACTTTGCTACAGTACTCATGATTTTTCGGGAGTACTTTAAAATTAGAAAAACAATTTTAAAAAAATATGAAAAATATGCTTAATGTATATACGTTTAAGAAGAAGGTACCCTAGGAAGGAAAAGCATAGAAAAATTTTCTAACTAGGTGAACTAGAAAAGTGCAAAATCTCATGAAAATAGGTACTTTGACATTTTAATTTGTAAAAAATAAGAAAATAAATTTTTTCAAAAATTAAAAATTGTCCATTTGGGAAGAGTTGATGGTGATGATATTTCACCAAAAAAATGGTCTTAAAACCATCATCAATGTTTTGAAATTGCGTGCAATGGGAGTGTTGTTTGCACTCATGTGGAGGACATAAAATAATAAATTTTTAGATTCCCTTTGGTAGGTCTATGCTTCTCTACTATGTTAATAGACCATGAAAATTTTAGCTCCAAATCATTAAATTTAGTGACTCACAACGTAGTGAAAACCTCTAGACCTCAAAGTGTGACAAATTAGCAAAAATATTGTTTTTTAAATATAAATTTACTTTTTAAATTTTTTGAAAAATAAAATATATGATTATCATCAAGCTAGGCATCTCCAATAAAAATTTCAAGTTTAGGAGATTTATGCTTCAAAAGTTATTGAAGATTACAAGAGAGCGACACTATTTGTGACAGAGAATAGGACAGGCCTTTCTTGCAATGATCCCATTATACACAATGGTTGATGAGAGTGAGGGAATTTCAGAGGATTCACAGCAGGTTAACGTGGAGATGCTTTCCAACGCACATTGTACAGTGCGTTGGAATTGCTTCCCGCCAAATGAGCTGGCCTCATTGACGTTGCCAACATGCTCATTGACGTCCTTCAACTGTTTTTGCTGTGGTTGAAGCACATGGTTTGAGAGAGTTTGGGAAGATGGCACTTCAAGACATTACCAACGTTGGAAAGGGTAGTTCGTATACAGTAGCTGTAATATTGGATAGTAAATTCGCCCCTGTTGTAAGGAAAGGTGTTCGATTTGATCACCAAGAGTCAAAAGTAGAGTTTCCAACATTGAGAGATTCTGGAGCCACCAACATTGATTTATAGTTGGATGGCAATTTGTACCCAACAGATCCTGTCACGGGGAAGCCACTACCATTTCAAACAATCAAGAGTTACTTGGAATTTGTGTGTCACGATGAATCTGGACTCCTAGGATTTTCTAGACACCTTGTTAGCACCTGTGACTCAGTGAAGGGCTTGGAACAACAATTAGAGGAGACACAAGCTGATGCTCTTTGAAAAATAGTGGGCTTGGAGAATTCCATCACGTTGCTAAAGCAGGAACTAGACGTTGCCAACAGCAGTTGGGCTCAGCTTTCAGAGGAACTTCTTGCAGGAAGTAGAGAAGAGATTGCGACTTTGAAGAGCGGTTTAGGGTTCTTGAGGTCTCGATGTGTAGTAGTCAAAGAAGAGTTGCAGAGGAATAAGGACAGTTACAACAACAATGGCCAAAGAACAGGGACGACAAGGTGCGCATAAGGAGTTGATGCAATTGGAGCAGGAACTCATGGAAGCAAGAAAGTCCATAGTGAAGTTCCAAAGGAAAATGGAAAGAATGGTCAGTACTCCAGCAGGGCCACAACTAAGAGCATCGAAGGGTCTCGCTGAATTAGCAAAGAGTGGTGGCGCTGTGAGGGCTCGTATAGCCAAAAGTCGAAGTTTGTTGTAGCCGCAGATAGTTCAATCTATACACGCTGGCAACATGACGTCTAATAGAAGGAAACGTCTGTGTGGCGACAAGGATACCCAAGATGGGACCGGGCTGGCGATTGGACGATTAATGTAAAAAAGAGAGACACTGGCGTTGGTATCAAGTTTGCAAAATAGTGATGCTGCAACCAGCATGACGAACTACTACCTCGAGAGAATTGGAACGCAGTTGGGAACAGAAGCAATACTAGCAGTGTGTGATATGAATGGAGTGTCACAGAAAGGATATGGTGAGATCTACAAGACGTTCAAAGGGCGAGTGCAGCTCGTTGACAAGCGTTTGAAGCCAACATTCCTGCCAAACCCGCACAAGGTACCAAGTTATTGAGAAACTGTCCATGAATTTTATCTAGGCCTTGTTGGAAACGAGTTGCTTCAGTTCAAAGTATAGCGTATTGGAGGGTTGTTGGACTAGTCTAGTGTATCTGAATATGATGCCACAAAATTGTAGCCAGTTGGACAGAGGTGCTGTTGTTTAGGGTGCATACATCATGTAGTTGTAGAATGCAATTTGAGGGTTCAGGGTTCTGTGCATCATGCATAACGACTATATGGAAAATCTGTTGGCAACATATAAATTTAGGGTTCAGGGTGTTCTCACAACAGGGATTTTGTTGAGCAGGTCATCTTGTTGCGAACAGAACTGAATTCGAAGCTGAAGGATCTTGTTGGTGACTATTACCATATTGATAGTGCGTTGGAGTTGGTGGTGTAAGCTTCAGTCACCAATGGAAAAGGAAGAAAGAAGAAATCAGACATATCAAGAGTTGTACTCACAACAAAGAATTCTTTGTTTGTTGACATCGAAGTGGTGCAGAGGACTATGGTGAAGCTATACCAATTCACCACCAAAGGTGAATATTCTCCTTTTCAAAATATTCTTGTAGGTTATGTTCTCTTATTGACTTCTGTACGTCAAGCGGTTTAGGGTGCTCAGACGTTGGAAACTGAACATGCATGTGCAGAAGTTGGAAACAAGCACTTGCTTTTCGTATTGAAGATGGACGAAGCAAAGATTGTACATCGGAGGAAATTTGAAAGGGTGAGTTTGACGCTCATGAATTGTGCGTTACACACAAGCATACAAAAAATCGATGATAGATATTTTTCAGTCCAATCTGAAACTGAAATATGGCCTATTGCATGCTTTGAGGTTGCCAAGGAGTCCTACGGAGTTCTCGATTGGGTGTTCCAACAAACTCAGTTCCCTACACTCATCAAAGCACAWGATRAGGGYCAACTGTTAACAGTTGAGGGTGTTGGAAACTTCAAAGTAGAGTGGCATTTGTCAGCAGACATGAAGACAATCAAGTGTTTGTACGGGCTGAAACATGGAGCCAATTCAACACACTCATGCATTTACTGTAACCAACAACAAACGAAACCAGTGTTGGGAATAACAGCATCTGCTACTACAGAGGCTAGGAGAAGAAAACATACATGGCATGGAGGTTTGTTTGCTAGTAATGTCCACCCTAAATCACTGGCCATTGACAGAGAATCACGGTGGAAGCCTATTCTACCCATTCCACTTGAGAGGGTATATATTTGTACCTTGCATGCGTTAACAAGAATGATGGAGAAAATTCTTCACCTCCATTTCATATTCATTTGGAACATGAAAAATGAGGAGCGTCAGCAGCAAGCCATAGAGAATATGGAGAAGAGTTTGTCAGCAGCCAGTCTTCACGGTGGCAATGTGCACATCATGAAGGACCCAATACTTAGTGGCGCTTCCAACAGTGTTCCCATCAAACCCTCCCTTAGTGGTGTGACTGCAGGTAGGATGTTCCAGCCATCGACTTGGTTAGGGCAGGATCAAGTATGGAAGGATGTCTTGCGCTCAGAAAACAACACTCTTGATCAAGGGAGGCAATATCTAGACAGGGTAGAAATGTAGAAGGTGTTGGAAACAGTGTTCCCGTATTTGGTTGGCCTTTCCTTGGATCAAGAGCAAAGGGAGACTTTCAAAGGTAAATTTGAAAGATGGGGGAGCCTTTACGTGGAGTGCTTTGGGGAAGACCACGTGACTCATTATATGGTAAGTCGCGTCTGTTGCCAACAACTACAGTTTGCCCGTGGAGTGCTTTTGCTCATGTGGGAAGTTCATTTGGCGGTTCAGGGGGTTTGGGATGGAATGGTATGTGAACTCGACACATTTCATGGCATCTCATCTCTTTGTGAAGCATTTTTACACGGATGTTCTAATAATTTACTTCAATGCTGTGATTTGCTAGCATAACCTGGTGCGCCATGGTCCTTGGTATGTGGAAACATATGGGAGACTTGCTGTTTGGAACAACCAGGGCATGGAAAAATCGCATCATGCAGCTAAGGCTGCTAATCATCATCACACTCAACATGGAGGCACCAAAGAGAGAACAAGCTGCATTGTTCAGCAATACCAACATTGGTACAGAAACATACAACACAGGTTTGCCAAGTAGGAACGACTAAAGGACATTGCCAACGCCCGGTCAATGGAAGATGATGTGATCATGACGGCAGCAACAAAGAAAAAGAGGATGGCCTACAACACGTCAAATGCGATGGATGCAGCTAGAATCTAGAGGGAAGGTAGATCACAAGTAGGCCGAGTTTGGGTGCGAGGAGTTGAAATTGAGGGTGTAGCAAACAGTGGCAATGAAGAGGCAAACGTAAGGAGTGGCAGCATGTAATGAACTGAAGAGTTTAGGCTGTTGGCAACAACGTGGGATTGATTTAGGGTACGAGGCCATTTACCAATGTCCGGATAGGACATAAATTATCACTTTTTGTAGATGTCAACTTTGTGAGTTTACACCATAGTGTTGCCAACAACAATGTACAATCACTATGAAATTATCACATTTTTGGAAGTAAATTTCAATTTGATATGATTTTTTATTTACTTTTTCTTCCGAAATTCTTGTACAATTCAAATATCCTGACAAGAAATCTAAAATTTTTATTGTCTAATTCTTTGAATCTTAAAATTGTAAAATATATACAATTATTTTCCCACAAAGACCTAGGCAATTTTAATGACTAAGAGGGACCCTAAACCCTTACCCAAAACCCTAACCTTGTATCCAAGCCCTATACCCTAGAAAGCATTCACTCTCCTTTCCAAGTGTTTTGTGGTCAAGTGTGAACTAACTTATAGAATAAACTGATGTTATCACCAAGTACCAATCAACCATTTTTGTTTTGTTTTGGAAGAAGTGCTAGAATGGCAATCGATTAAAACTTGGTGGAGCATTTTATTTCTTTGTACATCCATCTTTTGTACCATAAAAAAATTTCAATCAAATTCAAACACTTTTTCATCCAAATTTGACAATTCCATCCATATTTTAAATTGGATTGAAACTTTTCTTAGAAAAAAAGACTATTTTTTTCAGGCAAACAAAAAAATTTAGTATGAAATGGTGCTTTGTAGCTCCATTTCATGAAAAAAAAGGACTGGTACCAACATGACACATTATGAGATCATGTGCCCAATCCAAAAGATTAGGCCATGATGGAAACAAGTATTCATCAGGCCATATGGCTCGTCTTTTCTAATCGTAAGCTACTTATCCTAACTCAAGGTGTCAGCTAACAATGTACGTTTTGCTAACAGTCTTTAAGCTCATTGGCTCGTTGGCAACACATGGCAGCTGTACTGTGTGTTTCCATCATGCGAGTTTATCCTCTCAAGCGTGACAAACTAGCCGAATGCCCCCACAAACCTCCCTCCTTCCTACTATGTGTCCAAGGTGCCTCCAAAGTACTTCATTTCCACGAGGCTTGCGCTCTCTTTCTCTCTGAGCCCAGCTATTGCAATTCGTAAAAACCGCACTCCCTATCGTTTCCATCGCGCTTGCTCTCTTCTTCTATTCAGTTGAAGGTGTTCTCTCTCCTGCTGTTGTCGATTTATTTATTTCCACCATGAGCACTTCTAGTAGGAAACACCGTTCCAAAAGCCTTGTCAAAGGCAAAGCTCTCATGGCCCAAGTTCTGCAAGGCAATGCTCTTCGCGTACCCCAGAACCAAGTGCTCCAAGATGATCCTTTATTTACGCGAGAGAATGCGTTCGAATTAGAAGGAATTCCAACAGTGTTGCGCAAGAGGTTGGTTCTATTGACACCGTGCTTGTTGGAGAGGCTCAGGGCAGTTTATGACGCCCAATGCTTCCATAGTGTGTATGGGCTGTGCAAAGAAGGGATCATGCCCAAAGAGGTGACGGAGGCGATGGTTCTAGCCGAGAGGTACGAGCACATCTGGCAGCTTGGGGAGGGTCTAAACAGGAGAAGGTACAACTTGGACAAGTGTAGAGACGCAAATGCACAGGATCTGTTCTTGAGGATGTACATTAAAGTATATGGTGATGCACCGGACAACAAAGCCTTCAACCAAACATTCTTGCATGCGTGTGTGTACAACTATAGTGAGGGGCACAGGAACAAGGTGAACTGGGCAGCGGCTACGGCCTAATTGACAGAGGAACGGCGAGCTTATGCGGGCCTCAATCCTTTGAAGTTGGGACCTCCAACATTGAGGGAGCAGATGTTTTTCATCATCAAGGAATTCAGAAGTTATTTTCAAAACGAAGGTGGAGGATAGCCCGTTGAATGCGCCACCAGTCTCATGAGACTATAAGAAACCTGCTTTTTTGGCGACAACGCAAGAAAACGTGCCACTGCATTGAAGATGACGTCACTACCCATTATTGTTGATGTCGTCTAAAATGCGTTCTTTTTATAATGCCGAAAAACGTGACAAATTTCAACGAACGTCACAAGAAACGTTCCAATTTTTGGTGACGTCACTACAAATCCAGCAAAACCAAACGGCTCTGAGGGTGGCACGTGAAGGGGTCCTGAGCGCCACCTCACCTTTTTTCGGGCAGCTTCTGCCACGCGCAATTTTTTTTTCCAAAAATTCAAGGTCTGCCCGAGGCAGTGACGTGGACCCACTGAGATTTTGACGTGGCTTGAAAAAATCTGACGTGGCTCTGCCACGTCAGGTGCCACGTGTCCATTTCGATGAGGGTTTGGGGTTCCTAGGCTTGTTCTCCGCGATGTCACGTAGAACGTCACGGTGTTTTTGCAGACATCAACACGAACATCATCCCGTCATGCAAGATGTCGTATACAATGTCATAGTGTTACTTGGGACATCAATACAGACGTCATCTTGTCATGTGAGATGTGGTGGTTCATTTGCAAAAAGATTGATTAGTTGTTTTCAATGACATTATACACCATTCAAAATACATTATACACTGTACAGTGTACACCATACATTTTATACAATACACCATTCAAAATACATCATACATTGTATACCATATATTTTATACAATACACCATTCAAAATACATCATACATTGTACTCCATATATTATATACAATACACCTTTCAAAATACATTATACACTGTACACCATACATTTTATACAATACACCATTTAAAATACATTATACATTGTACACCATACATTATATACAATACATCATATAGAATACATCGTATAAAATATATTATATTTGATAATTGGCATATAAGCTCATTTAATTGTAAATATATTTATATGAGAAAACATCTGATATTTATACAAGTAGGATGGTAGGAGGAAAGACAAACCATATGGGATATACTTGATGCATTAGGATTTAGATCCTGTCTATCTGGATGTCTTGGTAGACGTTGCAAAAAACATGTGCATGTTTGAGTTGACATTTCAATTCATGTCTAGTTTTATGTCTTAATTAACATCTACGAAACAATGCTAAAATTCATAAACAATGTCTGACTATTCTAGCATGGCATACCATCACTTTAAATTGTTACATCAACTACAATTTCTTTTTAATTTGAAGATGATGAAGAAAATCAAGAATTTCACACCCACTTGTGTTTTCTCCCAAAATAGTGGATGTGAAAAAGAAGAAAAAATGTTGCATGTGTGTAAAGCAATTTAATTGACTAAATTTCAGGAAAACAAAACAAAATTTGATATACATGTGCAACACGACTTTAGAAGAATGAAATATTTTCAATATTTTCAAGAAAGTTCACAAATTCCAATAAATTGTATTAATCCTTCAAGGACTAAGAGGAGACAATGTGTCCTCTTCAAAGTTTTCAATGGCAATTTCTTGGGAGGGTGAAACAAATCTCAATATTTTATAAATTAAGATCTTGTAGATAAAGAAGTTTTCATACTTCTTTCATATTCCGATTTTCTAATTATAAGTGTAAAAAGTAGTTAAAAATTTATTTAGGTTATGTAGTCAAGAATGTAGTCTAGTATGAAAAGGAAGTAAAATAATGTTTTTTCATGAAAAGAGAAGTAGAAATGGAAAAAACATGTTTGTAGATGTTTTCATTCTTCAATGCACATAAACAAACAATTTTTGAAAAAATAAGTTCAAATTTTAATTTTCAACAATTTTTAAAATAAAAGGCTTAATCTAGTGTAATTAAGATAAAAAAAATGATTAAAATGATTTCAAAATTTTATAAGATGTTCCAAATAATATGATAGTAATATCAGTTTTGAATTTCAAAAATTTATGCATATGTAAATTTTTATGAAATTTGTAGAATCCAATATGGTTGGTTTTGACTYTCTACTCTYCATGTTTGAAAATRTGTACAAATTTGAGAGAGTTTCTTATTTTTCAAATTTTCAAATAAAAAAATACAAATTTTTTTTTGGATTCCAAATAAACTTTTTTTAGGGGTAAAAATCCTTCATTCATCTTTTTATAAATTATATTCTCCAGAAACTGCCTTTTTTGCCTATGAAGTTGATCATCCTAAATTGTTATAATCTAAAAATCTAACGGTCAAAATTTTCTACAATTAATTCTATGCATATTATATAAAGTAGTCTTTAGTTTTGCATGAGTAAAAATAATAAAATTTTGTTAATAGGCAAATTGTTAATTCTGTGTAGAAGGCGTCTAATTCCCCACTGCTTTATCTGCTCCCCATTTTTGGTTTACACCTCCCGTTTTTTCACCCCCTCAAACCTTTCTCTTCCCCATTGCCTTGCTTGACGCATCCAGCACCACATCACTTTTTTCACAGTCCTCATTTAGTGCCCCACTCTAAACCAGTTATTTACCCACATCCCATTTTTTTTTCATTCCCCATTTTTTTCCCCCACTCCCCATTTTTGTTTTGCATTCCCCATTTTTTGCTCCTCACTCCCCGTTTTTGGTTGACACTTCGCAGTCATTTTTTTCATTCCCCATATATTTCTCCATGAGCAATTTCTTACCCCACAGTCCCCAATTTTTTTTTCCGACTCTCCATTTCCCCCCCTCTCCCCATTTTTCTTTTGGGCTCCCCATTTTCATTTCCTCACCCCCAATTTGTTTCCCAATTCCCCAATACATGTTTGCACTCCCTAGATTTTTTTGGGCATTCCTGAATCCGTTCTCCACTCCCCATTTATCTGCCCCTAAATCCCCATTTTCTCCCTCGTTACCCATTATTTTTCCAACTCCCCATTTCTTTTTTGCACTCCCCATTTTGTTTCCACTCCAAGTTTTGTTCTCCACTCCCCAATTCTTCCTCCAACCCACCCATTTTTCAACTTCACTCCCCATTTTGTTTTGCTCATCCCCCATTTGCCCCCCCCCCTCCAATTTTTTTTCCTCCACTCTTTTGTTTTTTCCACCGACCCCCATTTATTTTCCTCCTAACACATGATTTTGTCCTTGGTGAAATTTTTTTTCACCAAGGAACCAGTCAATGCCCTTTTTCTTTCTCCCTAATCTCCCATTCTTTTGAATATGCCCATTTGTTTTTTGGACTCTCCATTTTCCAGTTCCCCCTTTTCTTAATCCTGAACGTAATCCATATTTGCACTCTTCAGTGTTTTCCGGGCATTCACGGTTCCACTAGACATTTCTCCACGATTCCACATTTTCTCCCCCACTGCCCATTATATTGCCCATTGTCCATTTCTTTATTGCATTCCCCATTTTGCTGCCCATGCCAACCTTTGTTCTGCACTCCCCAAAGTTTACCCTAAACCCAACCATTTACAGTGTCCCACTCTCCCTTTTGTTTTGCCTACTACCAAATTCCCCCCCCTCCTAAATTATTTTTCATCCAGTTTTGCATTTTTTCCAGCACCACTCATTTTTCCTCCATGAACCTAATTTAATTTTGGCAAAATAATGGTTTTCCCCCTCGCCTTCTCCTTTTTTCCCAATTTTTGAGCATGCATGAACCCGTTCCGTGTTCTAGTTGGATTCAAGTCATAATTTATTAATTGGGGCATAATGTTTTTAAGCAATATTGGTCCTTCACTACAATATTTTAAGAAGCACGCAAACGACATGCAAAATTTATGCACACCAACTCCCATTTCACATCCTTTCAAAAAAAGTTTATGATGCTTGTGGGAGCAGCTGCCCCTTTTTGCAGCAATTTCCTTTCGGGCAACGCCCTCCTTGAATCCAGTCTGGCTGCCCGCAGTCGCTGGGGAGAAGTCCGCTGATAAGGCCATCTCGCGTTTTTTTTAACGTCACCAAAAATTCCATGTAATGTTGTGTCTGACATCACTGACGACACGTGACATTGCTAATAACAACAACACGTTTGCACCCTTTTCTTGACTTGTTATCTTGGACATCATCTGAGATCGTAAAATCCGGCACGTGTTTTTCAGAAAATGCAGGATGTCATTTAAAACAGGCATACGTTTTTTTTAAACATCACGTGTTTTTGCAAAAAACGTAGTCAAAAACGCAAGTTTCTTATAGTGCATGACAACCTCTCATATCTCGTTGGAATCCACTCTCCCTGGTCATTGTGCGTGTTGTGGAGCGTCACTGTTGCCACCTCCAAACGCGGTCTACAATTCTCCATTCCTGATCACCTGTGCCAACGCACAATCATTCACCTAACAATCACAAGCCCAATTGCCAATGATCACTCAAACTAGGCAGCACTCAATAGCAGTGGCATCCACCCAATTCATGGAACAATAATGCATGAAACTGTGACCTTGAACGAGCCAATGTACGTTTCCAGCAATTCTGAAATTGGAATTGGGCCAATTGTGTGCCAAATTTGAAATTCCCTCCAATCAATACAACGCATCGCATCATTGACCACATCCGGCGGCTCCACTACCGGTTCGCATGCCGGACTAGTCCTACATTCGGTATTGCCAATTGAAAATTCGTTTTTTCCCTTGAACACACAAGACAAGGGACAATGGTACACCATTAAAATATCATTTCCAACACTTTGCTCCCATTGGTGGCAACGGCTGTGTAATCTGATGTCATCACCTTATACTCCATGTTGGCAACGTGCAAGGTGGCATTTTCATCTATTTCCAAGCCACAAAATCGAAGAGCCAACTTAGTCATCTGTAGACCCGAATTTTGCTCTAATGATTGATTCATTCCATTTGGATTTGTATTGAGAAAGTTATGGACAATCTTGTTTTTTGGGCAATTGGAGCATCTTCTAGAAAAAATAACTTGCAGGATTCATTTTTGAATGCAGTTTTTACAATTTTAAGAAAAGAAATGTTCCACATGGTTTAGTTTGCTTGCTTGAAAAATCTCACCGTTGGGATTAGTGTATTTTAATTTCACTTTAGAGATATTAATAATTTTGATTTTCCTTCTTTCTTGTACCTACTCCTATTTAACAATTTTTTAAAGAATGAAAATTAATATTTTTTGAAATTTTTTTCCCCCTTAGATTCCCAACTCAATTCTCCACCAAAAAGATTTAAAGCTAAAAACTCTATAGTGCAAAAAATTTAAGTTAAGAAGATGCCAAGTCAAATAATCTAGTCCCGCAATGAGTTGCAGAACTTGTTTTATTCACTTTAAACGTGGATATCTTGCAATCTCGGTGGTAAAAAATTTTGAAATTTTTCCCACACATCCTCGTATTAGTTAGGTGTAAGATTGTATGGTTAGATTTGCAAAAAAAGAAAATTTCGATTTTTTTTACTATTTGCTATAGAAATGGCAGTTTTGAGTGTTTTTTCACAAAGAAAAGGCCTTGGTCCTTCAGGGGTTAATATCCCTAGTCAATGCACTTTGAATTGGTTCGGTTCCAATTAAAAAAAACTGATATATATTATCAAAATTTTGGCTTTTTGTTTAATTTAGAGCAAATTCCTAGAAGCTCAAGGCCTTGGGGGGCATTTAGGGGTTAGGGGTTGAGAGTCAACTTTGAATTTTGAGCTCGAAGGCAATATTAGTCAATTGTCAAAGCATGGGAGTTTCTAGTTTCCAAACCAAGCCACGAGAGCCAACTTTCAGAGTTCCTTATTTGGACATGTGGGCAATGTGGCAAATGACACCACCAGTGAAACGATTGAAATTTCGAGATTGCTCCGACTTCCTCATTGCTGTGGGGAATACTACTTTGAGGAATTCCTCCCCTCATCGGGGCATTCACTGCTCAAATCTCAAGCGGAGGAGGAGAGTTTGCTCGATCGCCCCCGCTGCATTTGACTCTTTGCTTCCCGTTGGATTGCCCATCGATGGAGCGACTTCATTAAGGTCACCAGATTAATCCCGAAATCCTTTGCAAAGAACTTGCGAAACAGTCCTGCTATTATTCGTATTGCAATTTCTCAACCGGATCCAGCTCCATCGCCAGCACTGACAGAGGGCTTCTGGAACTCAGTTTTCACACACAACAGCAAGGGCAAGGGTTGAATGATGCTCTGACATGTATGCCAATTCCAAGGCCGGAATCAAACCTTGGCAACCCCTGCTGTCGTTTTTCCGGATGGTGGGGTCCAGACGAAGTCATGTCATGTGAATGCCGTCCAAAATCGACTCATGAACCAGTACGAAACGATTGAATCCAGAATTTCCTTGGATTTAGTTCTGCAATGACAAGAAGTGAAGAATGGAATGACAACTGAGTTTGCCTTGGTTGTGTCAAAAGGCTTTTCCTGCYTTCGAGGCACCGACTCCCAGTTGCAGCATCGTCACCTTCATTTTGACACTACTGTAGCTAGTTGAAGGAATTAGCAGGAATTGAGGTCACAATTTAGCTCCGCCAGGACTAGATAGGGTTTGGMTTGATTCMRTTGTTGTAAGGGAAACGATGTCGGAGGAGGTGGTGAACGTGGATGAGTACGAGGTTCTGGCGAAGCGGCGGATGCCGAAGATGGTGTTCGACTACTTCGCCAACGGCAGCGAGGACCAAGTGTCGTTGAGGGAAAACAGGGCCGCTTTCTCTCGCATCAGGTAAACGAGGGGTACCTAATTCAATGGCCTGATTCACGATCATGCGATCGTTTGAGAGATCAAGTTCTCACGGAGTACTATTAAATTGGTCCGCGCAGGTTGAGGCCTCGGATTCTGATCGACGTGAGCAACATTGACTTGACGACCTCGGTATTAGGGTTCCAGATCGACATGCCCATCATGGTGGCCCCAACTGCGCTTCACAAGATGGCGCATCCTGAAGGTAATGAATTTGCACTTCGCCGTGTCTTTGTAATCACGTTTAATTAGACGCAATTCCAGATTCGCTTCAATTTAGGGTTTGACATTGTGTTTTATAATGTGCTTGCCAGGAGAGCTTGCAACTGCAAGAGCAGCAGCATCAGCTAATACACTCATGGTTTGACTCATACCCATGATCGAGTGTTGAGGCAGGATACACGATTATTCCTGCTAGATGCTGCTTAATTAAGGCGGACTGGAGTGATTACCGGAATTTCATGAGGGAATTGGGTTGTGATTGCAGATTCTGTCTTCCAGTTCCAGTTGCAGCATAGAAGAGGTGGCTGCGACTGGGCCAGGTGTTCGATTTTTCCAACTCTATGTGAGTGAAAGGATCTCCAATCTTTAGTTGTGATGATATTGGTTACATTTGAAGAAATTAGAATTTTTTGTTCATTGGGTAACATTCTAATCATGTGATTGCATAGGCCATGCCACAGTAGTGTTGAGGCTGTGCTGGTTTTTGATAAACAGGTTTACAAAGACAGGAACATCACCAGGACGTTGGTGCGAAGGGCAGAGCAGGCAGGCTATCAAGCCATAGTTCTAACCGTTGATACGCCCCGACTGGGTCGCAGAGAAGCAGACATCAGAAACGGGTGGGGAATTCGATCTAACTTATGTCAAGCATGACGATGCTACCACCAAGGCKGAAACACTACWTAGAACGTCAGCCCTCCCAATTTTTTAAGTCTTTGAAAATCCAACGCCCCCAGAGGTATTTCTAGAATTGGTAGGGCCTACGTTTGAAACTGCCTTAAGTGAATGGCATCACCATGGACACGGATTAATGTGTTTAGGATTTCTAAAATACGTCTCGGGGCTTTTCAAGTGGTGAAAGAATGAGCTATATTGTGGCATGAAGTCTTCTTCTGTATCGGCAAATCGTTCCCTTCTTACAGATCTGCTCGTTCTTTGCTTACAGGTTTCAAATGCCTCCACATGTGGTGTACAAAAATATGGAAGGTCTAATGAATTTGAAGAAGATGGACCACGTAGGTCTCATATCACTTCAGATTTGATCGAACTCTAGATTGTGCTCAGAAAACAGTAAAAATTCGACTATTTGGGGCAAGTTTAGAGAACACTAAGAAGAGAATCTTCTCCATAATTGTTAGAAATTCTTCTTTATGGTCTCAGTTATCGTGCGGAGGCTTCCCTCTGTATCCTCCTCAAATCTCAGAAAACGTTGAACCAGAAAGTGTACTGTAGAGAAAAAGAGTGGTACTAACAATGTGTGATCGTGTGACAGACAAGTAAATCTATGTTGGCATCCTGGGCAGACAGTCATTTCGACAGGACTCTGAACTGGAAGGTACCAACCATCAACATTGACTGTTWGCAAAAACMTTTATTATCTGCGAAGCTTTCTTTCGGGAGTTCTGACCACACTTGACATYAATGGTGAACTTYACATGGTAGGACGTGGAGTGGCTGCGAAGCATCACCAAGCTTCCTGTGCTTGTGAAGGGCATCCTGACTGCTGAAGATGGTGAGAACAGGGTGGTATCACCTCAGTACCTCTCATCCGGTTCAGTCTTTGCAAATTTTTTCCTCATCTATGTAATAGGACTTCAGATGTCTTAGGACTGACCTAAGAATCTGTGTACTGGACAGCGGTGTTAGCAATGCAATCTGGCGTTGCAGGCATCATGGTCTCCAATCATGGGGCTCGGCAGCTCGATCATGTGCCGGCTACWATATCAGTTCTTGAAGAGGTTCWGTCTATTCCAGTTCCGAAWGACTCCATTAARYTTGGCACCYCGTGRTATAATRCAATTTCTGAACTGAAATYCGYAGCTAAAATTTCTACATAACAATGAAGAAKTGTAAYTCATTGTGTGGCCGTGGCRAGCAGGTCGTGAAGGCGGTAGGAGGGCGAGTCCCTGTCTTCCTTGATGGAGGAGTCCGTCGTGGTACAGACGTTTTCAAAGCACTGGCTCTTGGCGCATCTGGCGTTTTTGTAAGCTTTTTCACATCCTTTACTAGTAATGGTCACCTGTTCTAGAAGGCCTTGCCATGTTAAACTCTCTTAATTGAGATGTCATTCAAATCAGTTTCTAATGTAAACCCTGCCAACTGTAACGTGTCTATGTTTTGTAAAACACCTATACGGGATTAGTTCTACCAACAAACCATTACCAGCACTGGAACCCTCAGATCAAGCTTACTGAAAACTACGTGCCCCTTTCTTTCTTGCACAGGTTGGAAGACCCATTCCATTTGCCCTCGCTGTGGATGGTGAAGCTGGTGCCACTAAGGCGCTGCAGATGTTGCGCGATGAGTTGGAGCTCACAATGGCACTAATGGGCGTCTGCTCCGTGAAAGAAATWCGTCGTCAGCATGTGCAAACAGAACAAGATGCAATCAAGCCCCTCYTGTCCAAGCTTTGATTGCTAGGAACCAACCTGAAGCTATCCTCACAAACTCAACGTAATGCACATTGTAAGCAGAATTATCAAACTCTTTGACTAGCTTTATCTATAGAATCTCCATCAAACATGACGACTGTTTGTAGAGTGATTTCATATTTGCAAAGTAGAAAAGGTACATACACGACATAAAAGCTTTCCGTCAATGTGATGACCTGCAGAATAGAATTGCTCGTAACATTCTTGAAACTAGCGTGTCGCACCGTGGGTTCATTTGCTAATAAAAGAGAGATTCAGCATATTGAAGATTCAGAGATCTAACATTTCCTTTCTTTAACGCTATTTCACTAATATGTTGAGCTCAACATTTAAAAGCAAGCTTCGTATCACCGTTTAAAGGTTCTAGGATTGGAAGATTCTAAGGTTGCAGAGTTTTGGRACCGCATGACAGTTCACATTCCTACACAAGTTAATTCAATTAGTGGGAGAGTTTGAACGATGCGACTTCCTCGCATAAAATTGACTGATTTATGGATGAATGTGATCAAAATTAGTGTGAACTGAAGGTCTAGATGAATTTTGGAGATCAGCAAATGAAATTGGATGAAAGTACACTAATTGGGAACCCAAAATTTTGTCAAGTACCACAACAGTGGGTGGGTGTCATCGTAGAGAAATTGAAGTAGGAGATTGAACTCTCGGTAATCCCACGTGGCATGTCAAGAGAGAAAGCAAAGAAAGGAACTTTTAACACCACTTTATAGCACAAGAAAAACTAGGAGGGAACAACGGAGCTCCAAGGAAAGAGCAACCAAAAGAGATTTTCAAATTTTGAAGATTCTCAAAATGCAGGCCCTCCCCTTGCTTTTTGAGAAAACCTAGAACTTTTCTACTGTATTCATGATGACTTGGTCGGCTACCCTCAACCATAGGAAAAAACAAAATTTGAAAACCTGCTGCCATGTGCAACTCTGACGCTCCTTAGCAGTGCAATTCACAAATTCGCATAATCCCCAAATTATTGCGAGTTATTGTTGTTACTACAGAGCACATTACCGTAATCGAATTAACAAGCTATGAAGTGAACGCAAGGAATCGCTACCTGAGCGACGAAGTTAGGGTCTCTGCAACCGGCTYTTGTACTGCACCCCGCAGCGAGAGCATATGATGCGGCTCCATTGCACCCAACAAAGGGGAACGAAGCAACACCGGAACACTCTCTGCAATCGAACGTCGCTCACGGTGCCGGCACACCTGTTGCACATGCCATTGATGAAGCGGATGCCCACCACCTGCCGCTGCGCGTCGCACAGGAAGCAGCAAACCATGGCGCCGAAGAATTCAAACCTCAAACCCCCGCGCACTCACTACACCTCGCTCGCTGCTATTCGCGCACCCGAAATCACAATCTCCTCTCCAAAATCAGCTCAAACGGTCATAAACTCGCACCCTTGCAAAGTGGCAAAAGATCAGCTCTGACACTTTTGGAAAATCTGAAGTCCCAAATCGTCACGCGACTCGTTTCATTAACGTGTATCGCCCAGGAAGCAGCGCCGAAGAATTCAAACTCCGGCACACGCACAACACCTCGCTCGCGTCAATCTGCTCACCAGGATTCACATGCACAATCTCGTCTCCAAAATCATCTCAAAAGATCATAAACTCGTACCCTTGCAAGTTGCAAAAGATCAGCTCGAACACTTTCGGAGAATCTGAAATCGCAAATCGTCACGCAACTCGTTTCATCAACGCTTATCGCACAGCAAGCAGCACAACATGTCGCCGAAGAATTCATACCCCGGCGCACTCACACCACCTCGCTCGCTTCAATCCGCACTTCTGAAATCAAAATCTCGTCTCCAGAATCCTCTCAAATGATCATAGACTGGTACACTTGCAAACTTGCAAAAGATCAGCTAGCTCTCGATGAATACTTTTAGAGAATCTGATGACGCAAATCGTCACGCGACTCGTGCTCATCCAAATACGTTCAAATTAAGCCCGAAGTGCTCCCGACATGCGTGCTCCTTACTCTCGCTGTAAAGTCATGAGCCTTTTCGATAATCCCGGAAACCAATCGATCCTGCACTTAATTTGGCCGTTCTTTTACCTGAATAGATGCAAAAACAAACCCTCGAGGACGCAAAGTACACAGCACATGAAAAATGCGGAGGAGGCAAAGCTTGAAGCAGAAAACCGTGATTCTTCTGYTCTGAAAATGGAAATTGCTTGCTGTCAAGGATGCAAATGACAGCAGATTCCAGAATCACAGAGGATGAGCAATTTGTGCTTGTAACCCTAATTCAGAGCTTCGCGGATGGAAGACGATTTCGCCRTAGCGATGCAGGTCGTGGAATTCTCAATGAAGGATTGTGCAAATGTTGCCCATCCGTCAATTGTGTGCGGAAGAATTTGGCAGCAGTGGGCAACGTACTGTTTGTGTCATGGTCGGCTCAAACGATGGTCGGTCCTTTTGGTTGGACCGTAGATCGTGGATCGCTCTTTCGTAACAAGTGTCATGTACACGTGTTGGTTTGTCGACTACAAGATATTCCGACATTGCTACGTACGCTTGGGGGGCTGGATTTTGAGCATCTTTGGAGTTTTGGGAATCATTTTCGGTGACGTGTTTGGGTTTTCATGAAAGGGAGGCCACGTCAATTTGGGTTTTTTTTTGGCTACTTCCTATCATCATTCTATGAATTCTATGAATACTCATCATCGACACTTTTTTAGTTTCAGTATAATTTTCAGTATATTTTTGTAGGAAGAAAAGTGGAATTGGCATTTAACCCAAGTTGTTTCATATTTTTCGAAACTTTGTGGAATCAATTACAAATTTTTGAAGTTCAAATGTAATGGTCAATAAAAGCAACCACCTCCTTAAATGTACACCAAGGGAAACGTGCCTAAAAGCTACAAATCTCAAGGGTAGCTACAAAACACATTGATGTGCACTTGTTAGAAAGGGGTTTAAGAATCCAACAAAATTAATTTTATATTTTTTCAAGCTTGTATGAATATAATATAAATTTGTGAAAACAACTATGTAGATGCACCTACTATGAACCATAGACTAACACAAATTGTCTCGGAAACACCCAAAAGCAATAGACTGGAAGTTTATATCACACGTAGAAGATTGGCTAATTCAAAACTTGGCTACATGCCTATGACAACTTCTTCCCCCATCCCCACTCACCCCCGCACAAACACACCTATTTTCTTTGTGTATATCATACTTCAATTTAGAATGTTCTTTAGATGTCATCAAATAATTTTTGTTAGTTTTAGATAGTTTTTTTTATTGGTACATTGAAGAAACCAATATGTATCTTTGTATTAGTAGTTGCTTTGAAAGCATCCTACCTTACAAAAGAAGTTTTCAAAGTTGACTCAATGACCCAATTCAAAAAAAAGGTTTTTGAGACTCGACACAACTTTTGGAAAGTATTAAATGGAAGTTGAAGAATTCTTTGAGTCAACTAATGAGAATTAAAATATTTTGTATTTCAAGGGTGTTTGATTGAAGATACTAGTAGTCTCATGTCACTAGTCGATGTTCATATGACTTCCATTGAAGCTCTAAAAATTCTCAAACAAATTATATTTACTCTCGCTATCATTTACAAACATTTCTATTTGATATTTTAAGCTTAGCGTCATACTTTCAAGCAATGCAACTAAGGACACTACATTTGGAATCATTCAAATGAGAGTATGAGCATGGTTCATATTATTAACTGCTAAATGATAATTGTTTATGAATTAAACAATTAGAAATTTGTGTAAAGTTAATTTTGAATGGATATTTTTGAATTCATGATACAATTGCAACATGACGACACATACTTCCTTTCTAGAGATCCCCAAAAGATTTGATTTGGTGCTTGTATCAAAAGTATGCTTCCATGAGTTTTTTAAGTATAGTAAGCAACTCCTCTCTCTTACTTTTGGAGTTTGGCTTGTAATTATATAACTTACACAACATAATATGCAATTGTCAAAAATACCATTACTGTTTGGTACAAAAATCTTACCAAAGAGAAGTATAAATAAATTATTTATCTTATTAAGAAGAGATAGTGAAAACTTTTTTCCTAACTTAAAATGCTGTATTCTTGCAACATAAGCTGTAGAAGTTTCTAGAGTATTTTTCACATATTTTTGTATTAAGATATTTTTAAAAATTATAGGTGAATTTCCAGAAAAATCGTTTAAATCTTGTATTTTCTAAATATACTTGAAAGTGGCACTTTAAAAAATATATATACTTGAAAACACCCTAAGTTTTTTCTAAATAAGATTGTCTAAGTTTCAAAGGGGCTTGTTGGGAATAAGTTGACAAACCTATGAAAAACTATGGAAACCATGTTATGAAATGCTTCAATACATGGGAAGAATTAGGATTCAATTATGAGTTAGCAACATGTTTCATTTGTGTGAAAAAAATGGTCAGTTTGATCAAACACAAGGAGATTACGTGTTTAAGTTTCAAATACAAAAATGTTCTTTGTAAACTAATAGAAGTAATGAAGGTACATGACAAAATGGATGCAACTATAGGTGAGCATTGTAAAAAGTGCCACTATCTTAGAGTTGTATAGGGCTTGGAATTATCATGACCAATTATAATTCGTGTATACATAGGTGCACTAGTACAGTGCCCATTCACCAATAATTGTCTCATCACCAAATTACTAAGTGATAACATGTATTGAAAAGTCATATATTCTAACATTTTAAATTCAAATGTTGACCAACAATGCTCTCAAAGTGGCTTTGACATTATGATATTGTTACAAACCTCCCACGGCTTGTAACTTCAAATCACAATCAACTCAAAATACAAACACAAATATACTTATTAAAAAGAATGTTTCAAAGAGAGCTCAAACCACCCGACCATAGAGAGAGATCAATCTCCCAAAAGAGAAGAGTCTCCTCACCCCCGAGCTCCGTCTTATATAATAGAGACTATCAATAAAAAAGTCATGACCCAATCATCATCTTTTTCATCTGCCAATGCATTCATCCATCCAAGATTGTGTCAAGGATCCTGACAGATATCCTCGCCAATTATCTTGTACAATCAATTGTTTTGCACTTGACATGAATTCCATTAGTGATTTTATTGGTTATCAACCTTTCAAAACTTAACAAGGAAATTCATTGACTTTATGAGTGCACTATGAGATTTTCATAAAAAATAATCCTAACAAATATCTCCCAATAGTTGTTAAATTCCTAAAAAGGTTAACATGTGTATAATGAAACCATAAACAAGGGCATGTACCTATTTACAACTCAATAATCTACCACTTGCTCCAATAATTGTTTTTTGAAAACTTAGGAAATATGACCAAAAAATTACCTCCGAAATGAAATGAACACAATAATTGGCTAGTGCACAATAATCAAAGTGCAAAAATACCAACAAAGTTTTTACCATAGTGCGATTTTTATTGTTTTAAGCTTTGGAAAGTTCACACATTCTATAATTCAAATRTYMTTTTTTAATATCTTTTGTGACACTTCTCTTCAAACTAGAGTATTTGTCTTTGAGATTGTCACAATAACTTGGATTTTTCCAACCATGCAGCAATCGTCTGACTCAGTTTGCTTCTCTACTTACAATTTTTATTTGAATTGCTAGGAATGCACATCAATTTTTGTGAGCATCCAAAATCTTAATCAAATGTCATTCAAAATCACTATAGTAAAAAAGTGTCCTCTAACTGGAAATAATATATTGGATTTTGTATTACACTAATGGCAAGACATTCTCTAATGACGACGCTCTTATAATTATAAGCGACTCCAATTTCAAAATTTCATAATTAATTTCAAAGGTGCCCAAAAAGCACAAATCAACATGGATTAGATGTGACTTCCATTTGTCTTTCAACAAGAATATACCAAAAAAGAAATTGTTTGTTGAGGTATGTAATCTCCTACCGAAAGTTAGCTTAGATCTTTAAAAGAGACATTTTTAGCATCTCTAGGAGTAGAAGGTCTATAAAGTGCCTATTTAAGATTTGAAAATTAATCTGGAAAGGTTAATCTTCTTGAAACATTTTTCAATAATTTTTTTGTTGAAGGAAAAATGGAAATTGGCATTTAAACAAAGTTGATTCATATTTTTGGAAGGCTCATGGAATTTGTTATGAATTTCCAAAGTTGAAATGTAATGTTCATTAAAAGTTTCCACCTTTTGGAATGTACATTGTTGGTATATTGCTAATGCAATGAGAAAGAGAAATCTACCACTATGGTAGAGGATGTTTTCAAAATCTGAGTGCTTTATGGCCCCCTAACCTTAATGTAAGCTTTTTTGCAATGAATCAGGTTCATTTGCATGAAGCATGAAACCCTAATGTTCATTGACTATGTTTCACCAAAAACACCTAAAAACTCCCATTTCTAGTACAAGTACCAAAATTTAGAAGAAAAACACATTTTTGGATACATATAACTGTAAGATCTAGAAGTAATGTACATTGGTTTAAAATGATGTAGAGAGAATTTCAAATTTTTCACTTTGTAAATTGCAAGATATTAGTGTTCGAATTGATGAAAATACTATTTTTTGGCCCTACAAAAAACACGGCAACTACACTTTACAAGGTCACATTTGTATGAAAAAATGTCCACAATGGTGATGTTTCTTTGGATTTCATTCTTCAAGGCAAGTTGGTTAATACATGCTTGTAAATTTTTGGTCATTTAAAATTGTACAACATCTGGGAAAAAATAGTAAAAAGAAAGAAGTAGAAAATGATTCAAACTACTAAATTATTAGGAATTTAGTTATTGATTTGAAGAATGTTATCCCAATGTTTGTAATGTTGTAATGAACAATCTCTATCCTATGATTTCTTTTTTCAAAAAACATTGAAAAGTGAGTTAGATAAAGACTTTGAAGTTTATTTTAGAGTAGAAAATCCATAACTACCCGCAAACAAAAACTCCTAATAATTTTTTACTCAATGATCAAATGGAATAATTCAAAGCGCTCCACATATATGTAAATCTAGAAAACTAATTTCAAATTTTTGTTTATGAAAAAAGTGTTTTTTGAAGAATTTTTTGAACTACCTAGTATGCCCGCTCTTCAATGAAAACAACATACCAAACAATATCTTTTGAATCATGTAGTCAAAAAGTTATGAAATTTGTTGGGACTTAAAGCTACTCTTTGGGCACATGTTGTGTGAAATTTCAAATAAATAAAATAAAGTTTCCATTTGTAGTGAGCTGCCCCAAAGTGCTATGAACACAACTTGGTTCTTTAGGGATTAAAATAACGCCACATGTGTAAGTCTTTTGTTTCATTTAATATGAAGTGCCAAAGATGCAATATAAAATATTATTAATAGTGGTGCTCCAAATTTCAACATTCATCCCATATTGGATAGAAAGTATCACATCTATGCATATTACATGTCCATGATTTTGCTTTCATCCACGATCTGATGATTTCATTCAAGATTTTTTAGTATTTTGAATTTCACTGACAATAAAACACTAGTTTGTTTGCAATTTTTTAGCAAAATTATTATATTTTTTCTTTCTGGTGCAATCTGGCACTGTAATGCCAAAAACAAATTTTAAAACAAAAAGTTTGTTTGCAATTTTTTAGCAAAATTATTATATTTTTTCTTTCTGGTGCAATCTAGCACTGTAATGCCAAAAACAAATTTTAAAACAAAAAACTGCACACATTCCCGCACACATTGCCTATGAGAAATCTACAGATTCCCCTCCCCCCTCCTCTATGTAAGGTAGACAAGCCTACTACCTCCCTGATTTGCAATTTGTCTATCTTGGGGTTGATTTCATAAAGGGCACTTATTTTTCAGAGGTGTGGGCTTGTTTCATAAGTTAAACCCAAGTGGAATTATAATTTTATGATCAAAATTGTAATCTTTGTGAATTTTTGGAGTGGATCAACCCTAAAATTACAAAGCTGTCCCTAGACTAAAGTCATAAACAATCCATCAACAACCTATAACCACCCAATCACCTATACCTATACTAGATGTTCTTTATTGATGAAGTGACACGTTATCCCATCTTGTCATAGAATCTCTGATTTTGTCATAGAATTCTCAGAGTTTGTCATAAATTGAAGGGAATTGGGGGGGGGGGATTTTAGGTGGAAATGGGGCTAAGAGCAACTCCAATGCTGCATGGAAACCCACATGGACACTGCACAATAAAGTAGATACCAAGAGAACACGCCCCAATGCAACCCAGCATTGGTCACTTTTTATTTCGGGGACCGTCACTTTCCATCCCCGGCTCAGCATTTTGTGGCAATATCAAGAGCCCGGGAGGTGGCACAAAAGTCAACAATGTCAAACCTTTTCAACCTTGTTTTCCGTGCTAATAAATTCAAGCTCTCCCTCTTTGCATGAAAGGTCTATATTTAATGTAGAATCTTTCTTTTCTTTCTTTTTATAATGAGGTAAAGGTTCACTTGCGGTATGGATTGCCGGGTTTGCATTGGGGCAATTTTTTTTTTTAAATTGCCGTAACGGAATGAGGTCCGCCTATCTCCACTTCAAAATCTGGATGTTGTGCTTGTAATGGTGTTTGGATTGGGCTTGCTCTAATAGGAAGTGACTGAAATGGGCTGGTCTACTTGTTGAAAATGGGTTGCAAACAGTTATGGGCTGGTCTACCCTAAGTTGGTAAGGTACTCATCAGTCAGCACSCATTCAAGCATTTAATGCCCAAATTTTTGTCATTCATCTGGACTGAGATGTTGCACGTCCAGTAAGTTCAGAATAAAGCTGCTCACGCAATTCTCGCAAGAATGACTCCATCAATCAACTGATACACAGGTGTAAGCTTACGTTAAATTTGTCTAGCTGTGTCTGGTTGTACTTCCAGCAGCTGCAGCAATTATTTCATCACATGAAAGCCGCGCTACAAATTGATGTCTTTGGTTGTCTCTTTTTGAGCATTGTATGACTTCATGCTGAGTGTGTGCTCCTTTGTGGAGGAGACAAACCGGACCGAACATCAAACGYTTGATTTGACGGACGTAGGTAAATAGTGCCAGAGTGGAATGGGACTCATTACAAGAAAATGATGTCAAGCCGGGGTGAATTGATCCCGTTGCTTGGCCGCTTGGAAAAATGTTGACTGACTTTTTATTTTCATTTTGCCACGCATGATCAAATTTTGTAAATTTTGAATTCCTATTTGCAATCAAAGGCCCCAAATTAGGTAGGAGGAGTGTTGTGTACCAGGTGAATCAGTCATGCACATAATAGGGGGCCATTGGTTTTTTACTTGCACCCGTGGAAGGACTTAGAGAGGCCAAGCAAGGGGCAGTTTCCCGACCGTGACGATGGGATGGATGTTTGTTTCTCACAACGAGGCTCAGCTTTGACTTAAACTAAGTTACAGAGCATAATCTGACTGTTGAATGATTGGATCTTGGTCCATCGTGCTCAATCAAGGGTTGAAAAGAAAGGTATTGTAACTCTAAAATAGTATTAGGACACTATGGCAAAAGAATATGACTCTTTTCATCCAACTACGAGAAACAACTATTTGTATTGAAATGGGTTCTATTGTTGTTGTAATGCTTGATGTATTGAAAATAGACTAACATAAGGTATGTGCATCAATATAATCATCACTAATTGCAAATTCTCAAAGTTGCTATTGCATGACATAAAAATATAGTTATATTGGATCTTCTTGGCAAGTGAGAGAGGATTCCAATGCATTGTAGCATGTGTTATTTGGACACTAGGCTCTAATGTTTAGATAATGTACATATTTCTATACAAGAATTGAGACATAATAGATTCAGATCACTGACGATTTTGGGTGTACTTAACTTAATTCTAGAATAAGCCGGATAATGTCATGTTTTATAGAGCTTACATTAGGATTTGTTCAAAATGGATGAAGTTCATCCAAAATTGCTCTAGCAAATATTTTTTTCCTGTTCTTCAGCAATAGACTAGCTAAGTCGGTCACTGTTATTTAACTTTTGTTCAAGTTATGAATCAATTTCTATAGAATGGTAAAGAAAAATTACTTGCAAAAACAAAGATTTCATCTCTAGATTCTTGTCAAAACTATTTGTTATTTAGTCTCGAAAGATTACGATCTTCATTCCCCCTCCTAGTGTGTTTTAGCAAGTTAACCCCTAAAGGACCAAATTGCATTTTTTGGCAACATAGCGATTTTGGGCAGATCACTACGAATAGAGTTTTCATTATTTTTCTTTGAAATTTTTACACAACATGTGTCTGAGGAGTAGCTTTAAGGCCCAACAATTTTCATAACTTTTTGACTACACTGGTAAAAAGTTATTGCATGATATGTGATTTTCAGTGGTCGGCGGGCAGCCCGGACAAGTCTGAAAAAATGACTTTTTTCAGAAATAAAAACTTGAAAATGATTATCTACAACCATATGTACATGAGAAGCTTTGAATTACTCAATTTTGATCAACTAGTCAAAAGTTATGAAGAGTTTTTGTTTGCGGGCAATCATGGAATCTCCATGCTAAAATAAACTTTGAAGTCCTTTATTTAACTCATTTTTCAATAATTTTGAAAAAAAATCAAAATATTGGGTGTGGATTGTTTATTAGGATTTGGAACTTCATAGTGTGATAGAAGGCCAATGTCCCAACTCTAAGTCCCAACTTGTCTCATGTACAATATAACATAGCAAGTAAATACTCAAAACAATAGGCCAAATTGTCAAATGGTACGTGCACACTTGCATATAGCAAGCTGTTTAATAGAGAAGTTAAAAGCGACTAAGAGCAAGGGGGAACCGTGTTTCTGGAGTGGTGATGACATGGACGTATATGCTTAGAAGCGGGAGCTAAGTCGCTAAAGAGATAAGTGCGACGTGTTCACATATGGCAGAGAGAAAGTGAGAATGGAAGGCTCCAAGGCGATGAGTTTGGAACTTAAAATGGTGTTGTCACACTTCAGTGTTAAGTGTTGTTTTGGCAGACAGTGGGCCTACTCTTTTGTTTTTCCAAGTCGTTGGCAGAGTACAGTTGTGGTCGTTTCCGTGGTGGTGGACAGTGTTGGCAAACAATTTGTTGGTGGAAGTGAAGGTAGAAGGATTACTTGTAAGTAGGCGTTGGAGGTAGTTGCGTGAGCAGTTACGTTGAAGGCGCAATTTTCTGTACAACACCGGTTCCTGGAGAAAGAGATTGGAGGTTGTTCACGTCGACTCTTGCACAACACCAGCGCACGGAGTGGTGGCGGTAAGAGTGTAAACCTGTGGCCTTCAAATTTGTGGCAACGACGGGCGATGCTGTAGGCCGTCATTCATGTCAACGCAGTCTCTCAATTAGATGAGCAATTTATCTTTGCAGACTTGGAGGTGGTTAGTGATGCATGGATGATGGGCTCATACACTGTAAGCACTAAAGTCCGGGCATGACGTCCTAGGGTTTCATGTTGCTATTGTGTTTTGAGTTTTCGATTTGCAGTCGCCGTGAGCTTGAAGATTAGGACACATGCATGTCTTACTGAAGTACTTGCTCAAGAAGTTAACATTGTGTCTGATAGCAGGCCACACCATTGCAAGAAACTGATCTTCATACATATGTGGTCGTGCCGCTTGCTTTTTTTCCAGTGAGCAAAGTGCGTGGTCCTTCAATACTGTTTCTTATACAGCCCTTCAGTTCTCCTGCACATCGGCTATGGATGCTTTCGACAATCCAGCAGAGCTGATGTCGTTGTCGTCCATAATTTTGCTACTCCTACTCAGCTGCAATTGAGCTCTAGAATTGCCACTTGAAAATGACGATGAAGGCAACGAGTGCTCGGATTTGGATCGACTGCGGCAGTTCTTGGAGGCTACATCATCCGACATGGATCGCATTGCGCGGGCTGCTTTCTACAATTTCCGTTTGTGGAGCAATTTTGATTTCCTGGACGAGGACCTTGGGTACTGGGTGAAACCCAGATCTACAACATGGTTTTCACGTTTTCTATTGTCAGAGTACGATGACGAGAGGTGGTTGCAAATGTTCCGCATGACAAAGGCTGCGGTTTTGTCATTGGCGGAATTGGTTAAGCCCGATGTGCAGAAGAAGAACACAAAATACCGCCTTGCCATTCCTGTACTCATCCGTGTTGCAATCACCCTCTTTAAGTTGACTCATGGCGCAAGTTTGTTGATTTGCAGTGAACTTTTCGCTGTTGGAAGGAGTACGGTCTCTTTGGTGCTACGCGAAGTTGTGCACTCCCTGAATGTGGTATTGCGCTCGGAGATCTTTTGGCCAACTGAAGATGCTTTACGGGCGACGTGCGCGGATTTCCAATTGCTTTGTGGTCTCCCGGGTGTTGCAGGTGCCATAGACGGGATTCATTTTGCGATCTCAAAGCCGAGGTTTGCATCGGCCGATTACTACTACTTCAAAAGTGGAGGTTTCACAATGACTTGTCAAGTTGTCGTTGACAGTAAGAAGAGATTTCTAGACGTATACGTAGGCATGCTTGGGTCAACAAATGACTCTCGCATGTTGTGCAGGTCAGCTCTATACAATTGAGCCCTTTACAATTTGCTCTGGGATGCAGATGTGCAGTTCTCAGGATTCTCTCCTTATTTGCTCGGGGATTCAGGGTACCCCCTTCTCCCGTGGCTTCTGGTCCCACATCGACGTCAAGCACATCTTCCGCTGGCTAATCACCTTTTCAACAGGAAGTTGAGCCGAGGACGTGGTGTCGTGGAGAATAGTTTCGCACTTCTGAAGCAAACTTTCAGAGAACTGCAACAAAAGTCTGAGCTGCATGTTTCCTTTCTACCTAACTTGATTATTTGTTGCACTCTCTTGCACAATGTGTTGCTGAAGCAAAGTCATGACGATGTTGAGTGGTTTCTTGAGATTCTCAAAAACGAAGGACTCCAAGGCGAGGTTGTCGATGGTGATTGCGCAACATGGGACCTTCCGGACAACGCTATCGAAGACTTCGGGGAGGAAGGGGGGCGACAGAAAAGACAGGAATTGGGTGTGTACTTAGCGATCTCTCGCATTGTACCTCAGTGATGAGCTGTGGAGCTTCCGAAGATACTTCAAAGCTTTGTACAGTAATGAGGTAGCACTTTTTATTCATAGCATTCTTTATATATAGCTGCCTGTAGGCATATTTCAAAGTTCAACTATACAAGCAGCATATAAGTAATAACTAATTTCCGATTTTTGAAATGCACGTATAGCAAAAGTGTGTGACATCTTCACCTGCTGTACAAAAATAAGTGTTGTGCAAAAGCAAAATGGTAGATGGAAGAACGCTGGGACAATGAAGGATTGACACATGTGCATAAATTCTTAAACTGCCTGACAACTGCACTATTCAACTCTTCAGCTTCCATCGACTTCACTTGGCGACCATGCAGTAGTTGGCCTCCAGACTTGGTGTTCCGTCGTCTGCAGCAGCATGGGGGGTACTAGCAGACAGGAAGAGGTCATCTTCAGTAGTTTCGTTGAAGTCATCGGTAGTGTCCTTCGGGTCTTCGGCAGAGTGGACATGACGTCTCTCTGACTGGCGCTCAGCCGCGGTGGAGCTGCGACGCTGTAATCCCAAGCTGAGGACGTTCGTCAAATCAGCCAAACACTTCACAACTTGACCTTGCTTTTCAATTGCCAATTTTGCATTGTCATTCGCGAGTCTGGCGCTCTCGTGGAGTCGACGGTCACGCTCCCGCTGGTACTGCATTTGTTCCATGAATAGACGGAGTTGCACGTCAATCTTTGATTTCTCGACCTCAATACTTGCTTCCGCCATTTCCTTCATTTGCCCCGCCATCTTGTCTCCTGTGGCACGTGTAGCTTCAGCTATTAGAGAATGCCCAGATAGGGACTTGCAACGCACTCCTGTGTTGCCAGGTCGTCGCGTGGCGGCTTCTCCCGTGTCACTAGAGCTGATGATGACAGGATTAAAACTCAAAGGAGCTAGAGTCAGTCTTGCACCAGTCAGTGTGCAAGTCGGACTAGGCCGCTCCAGAGCCGCAGCTGCAAGGGCCTCCACACTCTGAGATGGCGGATGAGGAAATGACAGGGAGGTCGATGGAGTTTGCGATGATTCCATGGCGGTCACAACGAAAACCGGATCATCGTTGTTATCCTCGCTGTCGGAGTCATTGTCGACGCCTTGGTGCAGTGTAATTGGAATCGCCAACAGACAACAGATCGCGCGTATGTGGGGGAAGCATCGTCGGTCGTGTGCCAAGGAATGAATCCATGCTCATGTAGACATCCTGAGCAAAAGTGCGTGGTACATTCTGTGATTTGCGCTCAGCTGGACTGAGGGCCCAATAGTCATGTGAATTTGTGCCAATCCAAGCGAAATAGTCAGAAATCCTCCTGTACTCCGACAGTAGTTGATTCCACTTGCTTTTGCAAGCTGGACCGTCACGATTGCAGGGAGAGAATCCGGCCTTCATGACCTCTTGGCTGATGCGAATCCATTTGCTAGCTTCTGGCGTCATCAAATCTGGAAGGTCAACCATGTCGACCTCCTCAAGGAACCAGCTTCGTTTTGCTTGAATCAAGGCCGCGATTTCTTGGGGTTGCCAATTCGGTCCACGATCTCTCCGCACCCGCTTTGGGCGGCTGCTCGTGCCACCTCCATCTTCTCGCTAGTTTGGTGCTCTTGCAGGTGACGCCGCAACAGATCGACCGCCAAAGTTGCGCCTGTGAGTTGGAAGTGGTTCTGCGGAAAAACCACCTTCGTTGTGAATCATGT
The DNA here is from genome assembly GCA_006891605.1 of Pleurozium schreberi. Classification (NCBI taxonomy): domain Eukaryota; kingdom Viridiplantae; phylum Streptophyta; class Bryopsida; order Hypnales; family Hylocomiaceae; genus Pleurozium; species Pleurozium schreberi. The sequence goes on along the minus strand of VACF01002543.1, from coordinate 80,538 downwards.
TTTTCAAAACTACGACAACTCCAATCATGGACTTGTAAAGCAATTTGCAAATGCTGGTACAGAGCTATCTAGAACTACAAAGATGTTCAAAAATGTCACAAAATGTTCAGCAACTCACCTTCGGCAGACACTGCAACGGGAATTTCTTCAGCAGGTGCCGGTCCTTCATGTACACAAGCATGACACACCACTTCCAAAGTCAAAAGAAATGAAGGACAAGAGCATCTACGACTTTGCATACCGTCCACTGATTAAACTGGAAACGTAGATCAACTGCTGCATACAAGAATTTACACACTGGAAAATAATTATGGAACTCACCATGTATGGCACCGCTTACGCGAGGTACTGGAGTACCGTAAGAATTGGCTGTCAATCGATTTTCCATGGTTGTTCTCTGTCACTGAACTAGCTGTCAATAAAATTTCTATGAACCCGTATGTTTTCAAACACTGAGACTAACGATAACGATGATCGTCATGCAACGCATGCAGAGACTCTTCTACGTCGTGAAACTCATACGCCTCCGACAACAATGGCACTGTAACAAGCAGGATCACAAGTGGATGCAGTGTTCATGCACCCTCTGCTCAGATTGGACGCCCATTAAGCAGATCCGGGAAGAAGACGTGGCCGTCGAACATTAATTCCTGGCAGTAACAGACGCTTGTACAGGTCCTCCTGGCGGCAGTTGTCCTTCTTGACAACATTTATTGCAGGTGTAAAAGAGTGTGCTTAACTTTAAGCGCCACTTCCACCTCCATTAACTAAGATTGCCCTCAAATTACTGAAATCTCCGTTCTGGGCTGATTTCGTTTTTACTTTCATTCCATCCCGCATCACGCTATTCTTAAATTATTCTTAAATTATCCCTGCCGCCTCATGTACTTTGCAGCGTTCTTATCCTTGGCCACCTCAGCTGACAGCTAGGCTCGGCATTTACAAAACAACGATCGTGTGTATGCTCACTATTTTTTCCTTCCAACAGTGCCACTAAGACCAAGCCTTAACAACAAGTGTGCACGTACCAAAAGGTACATTTTGGGGTACATTGTGGGGCATCCAAATTCGAGTGAAATGTGCCTCATTGACCATGATCTACCAAGCTAAACCACTATAGTTTCTGTCTTTCAACTATCTTTTGAAGTAATTTACATTGTTTGTCCAATGTCCAAATTTTAGATTTCTAGTACCTTCTCAAAGAACACTTGAACGCACTTCCAATGATAGAAATTCCAAGTTCTAATTGCAAAGCATTCGAAATTTAGAGTTACATTTAGCAGAACAGTTTTACCAAATTGTTGAAAATGCCCTTTAGCCAATCCCGGAAATGTGCTTTTAGTTCAGAGTGTGTAAAATTAAATCTTGTATTTCTACTTGGAGCTTTGGTAGTATCARTAATTTACTACGTGCCAATGTGTCACAAGGGTACACTAAATATCATATGTTCAGGCCGGATTTGGCACAATGGTGGTGAAACAATTTAATTTTAGAATCCAGACAGCTCGGCAGCTCAATTTGGATGTCTTTACTTTTGGCACTTTGTCATTACATGAGTTTCCGGGGGGCTGGAGGGCCGTTTCGGCGCCGTTCCCAGCTCCGTCCCCAGCTCTGTCCCGGAAACGCGACGGCAGATTTTTTTTTTTTCAAAAAAAAAAAAATAATTTTTTTTTAAGTCTTAAAACTGAAAAACAAAGTTTTTTTTTTTTTTTTTTTTTTTCCAAAAATCTGACCTGGCAGTCGCTCGGCCAGGTCAGCACAGGCAGGGAACGGCGGGTTTCAGCGGATTTCGACTGGGTTTCGGCTGGGGAACTCACAGCCTTCCCACGAGTCCAAAACACATGTAATGCCTTCTTAATTTTTGCCCTTCCTAATTTTGGATTGATTTTTCTATTCATGCATAAATGTGTTTCTTTTTTCTAAATTTTCTCAAGAATAATTTTTGGATATTTAGAATTAGCAACAAATAAAATTTTCCGGAATTTCAGAAATAGTTATGCAATTTTTAAAACTTCAGACATGTTCCAAATTTTCCGTAATTATTTACAAAACTGACCTAGACATAGATAGCTGAATTGTAGAAGAGAATCTTGCCAAGATCAATGATTCAACCTTGAGAGCCTGGGTACTGTAACTTAGCCTGCATATTTGTGTACTGTTTGAACATTCTTGGACTATTTTAATCATTCATTTTATAAAATAAAAAAATTCACATATCTCAGAGATGTATTTGGCTGTGGGGTGGTCTACAGACCCTATTGGACCATGGAAAATTGAACACTTCAAAAATTCCTAGCAAATTCATACTTTATCAAAAAAAAATTCAATTGCACTTGCTATTTCTCACACTTGTCTTTTAGTGGGGGAAAAATTAAAAAATTTCAACAGTGCTGTGAGGCCAAACTCCAAATTCTGGCCACAATGGCCTGTCTTACCTTACAACAATAATTTGTGAGCATTAGAAGGTGCATTTGGCTTGAAGATCATGATGTTTGAATAGGGCATATTGGAAATGTGATAACGAGAGGTGTCATTTAGTGAGTAAGGTAGGAGGTTCACAAATCACTCATTTAAGAGCTGGAACTTAATTTTTGGGAGGTGAAACTATTTGAAATATTTTTCAGTAAATTTTTCTTGAAAGCCATGTGAAATTGGCATCTAACCTAATTCATTTCATATTTTTTGAAGCTTTGCAAAATTAGTTATGAAATTTTGAAATTGACATGGCATAGGGCTCTAAAATCGTCCACCTCCTAAAAGGTACATTGTTTGCACATTGCTTGAAGGTTACCGAAAAAGCAACATTTACAAATAGTGCACATTTGAAGAGGCAAGGTGGTTTGAAGCTTGAGTGCTATTAGAACTTCCTACCTTATCAAGTGTGTGGGGAGATTCAGAACTGGTTTAATTTCGAACCAGTTATGCAGGCTTTAGTAGCTCAAAATATGACATGTTATGCYTGAGCTTTGGTATCTTGCAAAAAACGTAGTGATTTTTGGAGTTCATAGACGTCTAGAACATAAGGTGCTTTGCTAAGAATAATGTAGTGAATATCTCCTTAACCCCTAAAGGTCTTTGACTATGCTTTCACCAAAAACGCTCCAAAACTGCCATTTCTAGTGCAAGTACCAAATGTAAAAAAATATTTTTGGACAAAAGTAACCATAGGCTCTTGTATTAAATTACTTTGGGAAGATGTGGAAAAAATTTCAGATTTTTTCACCATGTGGATTGCAAGATATCTGCGTTTAAAGTGACAAAAATCCTTTTTTGAGCCCTGCGAAAATCCGGGCAGCTACACTTCAAAAGGCCACATTTGTATGAAAAAATGTACAAAATGGTTGTTACTCTTTGGATTCATCCTTTAGGTCAAGTTGGAGACACTCTTGAAAATTTTCAATTCATTTGGAATTGTATAACATGTAGGAAAAAATAGTAAGTAGAAAGAAGTAGGGAATGATTCAAAATACTAAATTGTTAACAATTTATTTATGAAATTGAAAATTGCCAATCCCAATGGTTGAAATGTTCTAATAAACAATCCACACCCAATATTTTGATTTTTTTTCAAAATTATTGAAAAATGAGTTAAATAAAGGACTTCAAAGTTTATTTTAGCATAGAGATTCCATGATTGCCCACAAACAAAAATTCTTCATAACTTTTGACTCGTTGATCAAAATTGAGTAATTCAAAGCTTCTCATGTACATATAGTTGTAGATAATCATTTTCAAATTTTTAATTCTGAAAAAAGTCATTTTTTCAAACCTGCCCGGGCTGCCCGCCGGCCATTGAAAATCACATATCATGCAATAACTTTTTACCAGTGTAGTCAAATGTTATGAAATTGTTGGGCCTTAAAGCTACTCCTTGGACACATGTTGTGTAAAAATTTCAAAGAAAAATAATGAAAACTCCATCCATAGTGAGCTGTCCAAAATCGCTATGTTGCCAAAAAACGAAGTTTGGTCCTTTAGGGGTTAAAAGCGGTTTGAGATCAAGATAGATTATGAGTATTTGTGATATGAAGAATGATATGTAACATCAACATGAGCATATGCATTGAGATTCAATGTTTGATTTGACTTTGAGATACTACATCAAATTGAAGTTTGTATTGTTATAGACTTCTACATGCAACTTCTTTTTGTGATCTTTTTTTGTGGCAAAACCCAATCATATGTCTTTGCTTTTATCTTCCTCATCCTTTGGAATTTGACATGAACAAGATTTTTCTCATGACCACATTTGTATTCCACTATTTTTCAGTTTTTTCTTAGGGCCACCTTCATTTACAATGCATGCSCTTCTTTACTATCATCTACTTTGCTATTTTTGAAAATCCAAATCATGATGTGAATAGTGAATCTCTTAAGATTAGAACCTTACTTTAACCACATTTAAACTTATTACTTTATCACCAATTGCCAAATGGATGTGCTATTAATATGGTTTCTAACCACCCAATGACCAAAAAGTAGTCTCTAAAGGGTTATGGACTACATACTTAGATGTGTTTTTATAAGTATTTGAGCATGATTTTTATTATCAAATTCTTCAAGTTTGGAATGGGTCTTACTGACAATATAAAAAATTCTTAATTCCTTCAACTTGTGATTCTTGGGCACACTCTAAATCAAAAAAGAGGAACATGTACATATATAATAAAGAATCTAATGCTAGTAGTTCTATCAAGTAAAACGTGTGGACATCAATAGTAATTGTCATTTTTGGTATCTTCTATGTTACACATATATATATAAGCTACAAATTTTTAATGTGTTGAGTATAAGTGTATCCGAGATTGATCCCTCGCTCATGTGTTGAGAAGACAATACATTTTAGATTATTATTCTATACGATTAATGTGAGGCCTTCATAGATCATACTCTTAATGTCTACCAATTACATTGCCAAATTAAATATTTTTCACTGTGCATGGGGCAAGACTAATTTTTCTTTACAATGATTGCACAAAAATTGATAGAGTATCATCATTTGGTTCACTTTTCATTAAAAACTCCGAAAATCCACACTTTAGAATTATTTCCAAACAATAATTTAAAAAAAATCTATTTCAAGTAAAAGTCCAAATATTGTTTGAAATATACTTTTTTTAGTAGTTATAATCTTGTAGAAGTCATTTAATCCCTAAGGACTAAAAGTTATGGAATGTTTTTTCAAGATTTTGTGCACCTTTCTATGATGTCAAATTATATTTTAATTTGTTGAAATTTTTTGTGAAGGTAAGAGGATGCACTAGCTTTATGGAAATTATATCTTTTCTATTTGGTACCTAAAAGAAAGTTATTCCCTCCTAAAAACAAAATGCTCAAGTCCTTGTAACAAAAAAAAAAAAAACTTGAAATTAAAACAATCCCTTCTTAACATATATACTTAAGTCTACTTCAAAAGCTTTTAGTTTTTCCATATGGACTGGTGAAGGTTGTGAAGGTTCTTGTTTTTCAAAGCATCTTCCTAAAAACTTAGTGTATAAGATTTGTTTTTGAACTCAATGTTTACAATTTCAATACATAAACAACTATAGGATGTAGATTGGTTGCTACAACAAAAACTCTAAACCATTAAGATTGACATGTTTCAATTCCATTTCAAATCCATGTTTCAAATCCATGTTTCAATTCATGTCCATCTTGTACCTATATTCACTTTTACATTTGCTTTAAGAATGAAAATGATGAATTTCAAAATAAAATAAAAATTTTCATTTCATTTAATTTTTATTATTAGGATTTAAACTTCAAAGCTTTGTCGTGCAAAAAAATGAACTCAAGGGGATTCTAGGTCTAGATTCCTCCTAAGATAAGGTACTATCAAGAACTAACCTTTACTCTTTAAACACAAATATCTTACAATCTACTTGGTCAAAAGTGTCTAATTTTTTTTCATACATACTCATACAATTTACAAACCTTTAACCCCTAAAGTACTAAACTGCGTTTTTTGGCAACATAGCAATTTTAGGCAGCTCACTATGGGATGAAATTTTTATTTTTTTTCTTTGAAATTTTCACATTCAATGTGCACAAGGAGTAGCTTTAAGGCCCAATGATTTTCATAACTTTTGACTACAAGGTTAAAAAGTTATGGTATGATATGTTGTTTTCATTGCTTGGCGGGCAGCCCAAGCAGCAAAAAAGACTTTTTGAAAATTCACTTTTTTTTTAGAATTAAAATTTGAAATTGGTTCTCTAGATCTATATATACATGGAAAGCTTCGAATCATTCTATTTTGATAGTTAGGTCAAAAGTTATGAGGAGTTTTAGTTTGGAGTAGTTTGCGGCTAGTTACAGGATCTCTATTCTACAAAAAGTTTGAAATCCATTATTTAATTCAATTTTTAATATTTTTGGGAAAAAAATAAAAACACTAGGTTTGCGATTGTTTATTAAGACATTTTAACCATTGGGATTGGCATTTTGCAATTCCATAAATAAATTGTTTACAATTTAGTACTTTGAGTCATTTTCTACTTCTCTCTACTCACTATTTTTTTCTATATGTTGTACAATTCCAAATGATCTGAAATTTTTCAAGCATGTGTCCAACTTGCCTTGAAAAATGAATCCAAAGAGTAACCACCATTTTGGGCATTTTTTCATACACATGTGACCATTTGAAGTGCAGCTGCCCGGTTTTTGCATGGCCCCAATTTTTTTTTCCAATTCAAATGCTAATATCTTGCAATCTACATGGTGGAAATTCCTGAAATTTTTCCACATGTTCTGAAACTAGTGTACTACAAGATCCTATGGACACATATGTTCAAAAAAGTCTTTAAAAAAAAATGGTACTTGTCCTAGAAACGGCAGTTTTGGAGCGATTTGGTGAAAACTTAGTCGAAAACCTTTAGGGGTTAATAGGAGGTAGTCTATAACTTCAAAAAAATTGGATGTGTTTTTTAAGAGAAAGTCTCAAAAATTTCTATTTTCAATGTATTGCCCAAAATTATTATTATTTTTTTTTTAACTTCAACCAAATAGAAATGTCGTGGGCTTCAATGACAATCTGTTGAAACAATTTCAGCCCATTTGATCATTTAGAGTGAAAGATTATAGTGTGTGGAGTGAGGAAAACAAATTTCAATTGTGTAGAACAGTGTCAATAGACTTTGAGCCCCCTTGTAGTAAAAATTTTGCTTTTGGAGAATTTGAGTCTCTCCACCACTAGGTTCTAAATCTAGTTAGTACACTCAAGAAAAATTAGAGAAGCAAATATGGAGACAAGCTCATTCTAAATCATCCTGCAATGCAAGGATGTGAATTGGCAATATACTAGTCAAATTTCTAATGATTTATCGTGCAATGAAGAATTTTTTAAAAATTTGAAATCCAAATTCCAAAAATTTAGAGACATATTTTCGGAATATGTTGGGAAAATTTCAAAAACTTTGACTATACAAATTGCAAGATAATAGGGCTTGAAGTTAGAAGAATATGTTGTTTTTAAAATATATTGCCTCATAGCTAATAAAGTTTGACTCCTCTTAGAATATGATTTGAAACCAAAAAAATGTTTTTGTATTGGCAATTTTACGTCGTATTTTATTGGTAACATACATGCAAAAGTTCAAAGTCGATGAAGGTTTTAGTAAAAGATGCCCCAAAGATACCAAAACTGTTCGAGTTGCCCAAGTTTTGCAGGGGCATAATTTTTTATCTGAACACCTAATTAGAGAAAAAATTGTATTTTCACTAAAATGGTACATGTCTAGAGAATGTGTCAAAATTATGTGATCATCCAACTCAAATTGACTTCATATGACCTCCTTAGTTTTCAAATGTTTCATTACAAAAAATTTGAACCCTCGAAGGAGCTGCGAGTTTTGGTGCAATTAGAGAAAAAAAAATTATTTTTATTTTTAAGAAATTGAATTTGACGTGGCAGTAGTACAACCACGTCAGCGCCACATCATCTTAACCCTTTTTTTTTTAAACTTTATTTTTTAAATTTAATTTAAAAATTAAAATATTTTTATTTTTATTTTTATTTTTATTTTTTATTTTTTATTTTTTTCGTATTGTCACCACGGGGTGCTGGAGCAGCCCCTTGCAGGGTTCAAGTTTTTTCTAATGGTTGAATGGACACGTGGCCCTTCAGAACTTAAACAACATTTTTGGGTTTTCGTAGGCAAATTAAACTTAGATTTGAGAATCATTTTTATATGGATATGAGGAAGATTTTTCAAGTAATCAATGAAATTGATAAGAGAATGATATTAAGAAATTGATTTGTGGTTAAGTTTTGAAGATACTATCACGAAGATTCTCTCAAAACTAAGCCTTCTAGGATGAATTTGTCATGTATGGCTTAAAGCAAAAATTTGACTATTTACCACCTTTAATAGCAATTTTATAAAAGAATTGTTATCAATCTCCATAAATTCTATTATAGCTACCTTAGTAACAAAAAATAATTTGCAAAACTCACCAAAATTAATAGCCTTGTAGAATAAATGCAATTTTGATAGGAATTTTTGCAATGTGCATTTCTAATTTTGAAATGATAGCTCTAGTCTTTTGGCCTATTGGATGTAAATAGGAATGCTAATTTGGTGTTATTGTTAGCCTAGTTGGACTTGTGTTTGGTAGAAGGTAGTCATTGTGTTAGCAAGTTAAGATTGTCACGTGGAATGGTATGTAAAGAGTTGCATGGTTTCCTAGTATTGGGAAGTTGCATTGAAAGTTGGAACCATGAGAAGGGAGTGGTATGTAGGCTTCTTCTCAGTTGGTATTGTCACCCACTTTGAGAGAGTCAAGTGCGCGTCCCTAGGTTGTGCACTTTCTTTTGTTTTGGAGAGTTTATGAGATAATGAAGTGTGTGTTATGGAAAATGGTGCCAAGAAACTTAATATGTTAGCAGAATAAGTATGATGGGAGGTTGAACTTGTGAATTAAGCAAATTGTAAAACTTTAATCGGTAATATGCTCACCAATTTGGATTGATATAAAAATCTTCGCAACCAAATTGGTCTGTTTGTGATGTTTATGGATGTCTGTGATTGTGAAAATTGATTGAATTTGTGAAGGAATGATTTGTGAGCCTAATTGGAGGCTATGTATSTGTGTTGGTTGTATGAGTGGCTTAATATAATAAGTAAGTGCAAATTGTGGTTCTAGTGTATGAGTGTAGTGTCGTTGTAGTAATGTTTAAGGCTATGAAATTTCAAGTTGGATTATTGAATTTAAGTAGAGATATTTCAATTTTAGAGACAAAACCTATTAGCATAGAAATTTCCTACTCGACCGTCTCCCTTAGAACAAAATTATTATACTAATAGGATAATTTCCAATTTGGTCTCTATCCTTCTTCAACAAGCTTCTACAACAAAACTAGGGCCACACTTGTACTAGGATAATTTTATTTACAGGCTCTACCCTTAGAATAAAGACTAAGAGCATCTGCAATGCATGCTCAAAAACAATCTCTCTAATGAAAAGTGTCAAGGCAATCTACGAGGTCCGCATAGTGCCCAAGTTTTTGTTTTTTTTTTCTTTTGGGGGGAGGGGGACAAATTGACCCAATGCAAAGCTATAATTCCAAACGTCAAATGAAATATTCCGCATCATAAAAAAAAGGAAGGGAAGGATTTTACTTTAAAGATTTTTCTCCAAACAAGGGAAGGTTGAATTTTATTGGCACACATAACAATGCAGAAAAAGTTATGACAATAATAAATTTTTGTATTGGGAGCCAAGGTGCGTGCCCTTCATTTTTTGACAAATTGTTGGATTTGGAAAGGATAGTGATTGGACAAAATAATACCGAGAGATCAATGTCCAATCCATTGGGCTTTTTAGGAATGGACCCTTTATTATGTCGTTACTATTTTTGGAACCCAAGAACATTGTACATGCTCTAAAAGCAGTTCTGCCAACATGTACATCGTCTACATGATGGCAAGGTCACTAAAAAAACATGCCCTAATGCAACTAGCATTGGTTACTCTTTATTCCCAAACCACCATTTTTTCCAACCATGGCTCAACAATTTGGCAACATATAAAGAGCCCACTAGTTGGCTTGCAATAGCAAAAGTCATAATTGTCATAATTTGTCGACCTCATTATAAGTGCTATTTAAATTAAAATTCCCCTTTCAACATGAAAGGTCTTCATTAAACATAGAATCTTTTTCTCTCCTTTTTTATATTGCAAAAAAGTTTATTTGAGGTATAGATTGTTGGCTTTGCATTTGGTTGATTTTTTTTAAAAGTGTTTAAACGGAATGAGGTACTCTTGCCTCTACTTCAAAATCTGGATACCATGTCTATTGCCATATCCACATTAAAGATGCCCTAGAGCATCAACTATGGATTTTAAATCTAGGTTTTCAAACCCTATCTTTAACCATATTCACATTATACACCTACTGCGGTTCGATTGGAGTGAAGATGTGGGGTCCAGCCAAGATAGAAACACCCCAAGCTGACCATGTTCCCATTTTTGTATCCCAGACTATTACTAAATGTGTCCCTAGACTTTTGCTAATGTGTCCTTCAGATGCTTAATTCTAATTTGTTAATGCATTTAAAGGACGCATACTTAACCCCTAGAAGATCAAGGCCTTTTTGTAGCCAAAAAACACTCAAAATTGCCATTTCTATTGCAAAGAGTATAAAAATTTGAAAATTATTTTTTTGCACACCTAACCATAGGATCTTACACCTAACCAGTATGAAAAATGTGTGAAATAAATTTTAGAAATTTTGACAACACAACTACAGAGATTGCAATATTATTGCGTTTAGAGTGAAAAAAACAAGTTTTTTTTGCAAGTTGTGAAACTAAATTATTTGACTTTGAGCCTTCTTAACTTCAATTTTTGTACTACAAAGTTTTGAGGTTTAAAATTTTATAGTGGCGAAGTGGGTTGAGAGTTTAGGAAAAAAAATCCAAAAAAAACAAACTTAATTTTCATTCTTGAAAATTGTTAAATAGAAGTAGGTCTCAAATAGAAGGAAAATCTAAATTATTAATATCTTTGAGATGGAATTAAAACACACCAATCCCTACGGTGAGATTGTTTTGGCAAGTATAGTAAACCATATAGAATAATATTTTTTTTGAAAAATTGTTGAAATTTCATTTAGGATCAAATCCTACAAGTTATTTTTCAAGAAGATGCTTAGATTGCTTGTGACTTTCACATCACTTATTCAAATGAAATGAATCAAAGCTTTCCATGTAGACAAAAATTTAATCCAAAGGGAAAAAATTTAAATATAAAAGATTCAAATTTTTGAGTTTTTTCTTTTATGCCCAGTCTCCTTCATTTGGAGCAAAACTTTTTTTTCCAGGCAAAACATTTGTTCTCAAGCATCAATTGAAAAAAAAATAATATTCCCACAGAAATAATAAATTTTTCTATCACCAACAAAAGTTTCTAAAAACCATGAAAGATATTGAGATCATAGATACCTACCCAACAATCCATGTTGTCCTTCTAAAGAACAAGTGATCGTTTAAAGGTTAACTCTGATTTACAGACTATTTTTTGTTGCAAATTATTAGTTTATGGTTCACCTATGTGATAATTTTAGTGGTTTAGGGAGCCAACACTTTGAAAAATCATAGAAATTACATGCCACATCCAAAAAATCTAATTTAAGAAAAAAATGATTATTTTCACTTGCTAATACTACACAAATATTATTTTTAGGAAAAAGTGCCTTCAACTATAGTGAATTGCTTAGAGCAGCCCCATAGCAACATTGCCAAACAACACTGTAAACATTGTGTGCCCTTGATCTTCTTTGTCAGATTTGATGATTTTGAGGTGTTTTCATTGTATCARTATACAAATGTATTTTAAATTTCTCCAATATATAATATCAGTAAATTAATATTGTTGTTTACCTACACTAAATAGTGAAATTAGGTTGCCCCTCACTAATTTCTCGACATTCCACACTATTTAAATAATTATTGTTATTGTACAAGAATGCACTACTTTTGAATTTGTTATTGGTGTAGTTGGAACTCACAAACCTCCATGTGTACAAATGGAAGTATTTATAGAAATATTTGTTGACTTTGATGACTTGTAGAGTAACTTTCTTGGGGTAAGGCAACCTAATTGTAAAGGCAACCTAATTTCACTATTTAGTGTAGAACAAAGCCTCTCGGTCACACCGACCGTTCTTATTCAAAGTTATTTGTTTACAAAAGAATTGTTTTTTTACAAAAGAAATATTATAACTTCCGTCGAGTGGACAATCATTCTGGTCTGGTCAGTCAGTGAGTAAGTTAGTGTTTTGGGTGTCCGTGCAGAGGGCAGGGCAGGGCCTGTGTTTAGGCTGCTATTTCAACGTGGCAGTATCCTCGTCACTCCCTGGACTGCAGGCCGGGGCTTCCAATATTCCCCTTCATTATTGGCTGACCTCCGTCTAACTCAAGTCTGAAATACTACAGTACTGTACTAGTCTACTACGTATAAGGTAGGAGGTCCATATATGGAGCATCCAAGGGCTGGTCCGCCTTTTTCATATATTTCCTTTGATGGGAATATTTTTTCCTTATTTTTCGGACAAAGAGAATTTGATTATGATTGTAACACCAGTCGTTTTGTATTTTTTGAAGCATTTTTGAATTACTTATGAAGTTTCAAACAAGATTGGTCTTAGGTCCCTATTTATGACCCTAGATCTTCCATAAACTGTCCACTTGCAACTTTTAGAGAGAAATGGGGAAAGCAAAGAGAACGATTGGCTCTTGCATTAGATAATGTTTTTAAATCAATCCATTCAATGACTATAGAAGGACCATTTACAGACCATGTCATGTCCATTTCAAGAGAGTCTACATGGGCAATTATAAATGCCCGCTCCGTTTTAGAGCCTCCTACCTTACGGCATTGCACAAGGAGGAGGGCATTTTGCGATACAAAGGGCCAACGAGGAGGGCAGAGCTCGACGAGGAGGCGCTTCGTATTGCGAAATGCTCGACAACATGGGACATTGCCCGACGCCAATCACAAGCAAGAAAATCAAAGTTGAATGAAGCACTCGGGATGAAATAACAAAATTGGATGAAGAATCCGTAATGCTCGATTATGCTAGTTTGCTCGCGCAATCAATAATTACGGTTGCAGAACCCTTCCAGAAAATGAATGGGTGATTTCCTAGGAGTGGTTTACATTACTATAAGGTATAGTATAAATATTTGAAGTTCTCTATCAATCACTTTAACTTAATTGAAAAAGTTTAATAAGCTAGAACCACCTAGAACCAACCAAATAAGGAATTTGGACCAAATTCGAAGCAATGGAATGCAAAAAAAATATTTTTAGAGGTGTGTTGATAAAAATGACGAGGATTGCAAAAACTTTGGTGATTTTATCACATAAATTGCCATTATTATGAATTTTGAAAGGCAAAAAGTGTTATGGACCTATAACCGATCTCTAGACTCTTCCAATTTTGATCATTCAAAACACTACTTTTCCACTCACTGCTTCCTATTTGTTTTTGCACTACTTTGGAACATGTATCATGAACTTTTAGTCCCAACTTTGAAAAGATGGAAAAAAAAATTCTAACCTTGGTTGGAAATAAGTCAATCTATGGTTGGCTATGGGGCACTAGTTGGTAATGGGTGGTTCTACCGTAGTTTCAATATTAAAAAAAAAAAAAAAAAAAAAAAACTTTCATAATTTTTATTTAAGCTGATGTATTGGGACTGGAGCAATGTAGAAAACATGACTTGGTGTACAATAGTACGGCCAGTTGAGTTACTGTATGCTTACTATTCCTGAGTTGTTCAATCAGGTAAACAACCCATTGTGGTCAGAATTTGGAGTCTGCCTTCATGCCATTGCTGAAATTTTTCAAATTTTTTTCCGTAAAGGCAAGTGTGAGAAATAGTGAGAGCAATTGAAATTATATTTTTCAGAGGAAGTATGAAATTTTTATGACTTCTTGTAGTGATCCACCCAAAAGGGTCAGTAGGCTACTTAATAACCAACAAAAATTGTATCCAATATGTTCATCTTAATCTCCTAAAGTGGTCACAATAATTTCTAATGTGGAAGGCCTTGAAAAGTCACTTCCTAAAATGATTTACACTCAAAAAGTAGGGTGCTTTTAATGAATTCACTAATCACTCCATGGGTATCAAATTAGACATTAATTATGATCTAAAAAACCATTATGGGGTCATTAGGTGTCCACTATGAGTCATCTAACCGCAATGGGATGTTTTACATTAGAGCATCTCCACCAGTCCGCTTGACACGGAGCGCACCACACCCGGTTTGAAGTGTGTTAGTTTTTAAAAAGGGGCCGCGGGATTACCGGTCCCCCACCAGCTCCCTTCCAGAAACTGAATTTAGTTAATTATTGATTGACAAGCCTATTGAATTGCGGGTCAAGGTTTGAGCATCAATAACCTCAACGAAGAAGAGAATTTTCTTTTGTCTTTTTAGGGGGAGGTGGCTTATATTCAGGCTTGGTTTATCCTCAATGCCGGCTCCTGCATTAAGCACAAAAGTCCCAAAGCTTATTTTTTGTCATAGCATGGCACAAGTCAAATGCTCCACTCACTCTAGCTTGAAGTGTGGGGATGGTTTTTTGGTGAGGCTTGGATTGAAAAATTTACAAATCTCTCACTATAGAGAGTGGAAGCTTGTAAGGTAATTAGTGCGGTAGGTGGCAGGGCTCTTACTGTACAGTATCATCCAATAAGTCTTGCAACTCCACTATGAAGTCCTTCAAACTTTTCCTTTTAAGCTCAAATTTAAGAATATCGTATCAAAACTATCCTATTAAATCTATTGCTTTATAGAATCTTAACCAACATGTGAAATTTTAATGTCCAAAAATAGGAACTCCATTTTTGGTGAATTATTTTTTTTTCACGGGTTTACATAATAATTAATTGAAAAATAATTGTGATGACTTTTTAAAATTTGATTGCACATAAAACTAAGAAACATCATAGTCCACATCTTTCATGTTACAAAAACTCACACTATATAGGTAATTTTTTTTCTATGTGGCTTTAATGTGTTTTGCAATCTTCTTTCATACACATTTAAGGCAAAGGTCATGAACTAAACACAATTGAACAAACGATGTCAAACAGGTATCACTAGAAAGCTATAGTATTGTAGAAGCCTATTATAAGATAAATTTTACATTTTGTCTTGCTCACTAGCAACTATTTTGCAATGAAGTGGTACATCCACTACTATCATGTACTACCACTTTGAGCCGCTATTAGAGCTTGCATTTGTTTTGGCCTTGTAGAAATTGACCTTTAGACACTTTCTTGAGGTGTATCCTCCCATGCCAAATTCACTAGTGCTCACATTTGGTCTTTGCTATGGATCTACATCTTTTTTGCACTTGATCTTTGACTTACTTCCATACATTTTTAATGGAATTGAGGTCAAAAGAATGTGGTGACCATTCAATGAGATTTACACTATATCGTAGTGCAAAGTTAACTAACACTGCTTAAAATTCCACAAAGTTTGCTTATAGAACTCCTAGCAATATCACATACACAATATTATGGACAATCATCACTTTTTCTCTCAAAACTTCTAGGCTACGTGTACAAGCAACAATCACTAGAAGCACGTCTATAATAATGCTGGTCCTTTCAACCCCAAAGCCGGTTGAAATTCACTACCTATGATCTCGTAATATGAGATTATTCAAATATAGCATTCTGCCTTTAAACTAAGCTTATTGTTTCCAAAACCACCACATATCACAAGAGAGATATTTCTAAAAAGTGGAATGAATAACAACAAGGTACATGACTCACCTTGTCAAAGGCCAAAAATCTCAATCAAATATCTAACTTTACTTGCCACAATTATGTTTTGTAATTAGAGTATTTGCATCAGAATTGAGATGGGGTTGCAAGATTTATTGAAGGCCATTGTATAGTACTACTGCTTGTCAACTTCTATGTATTCTAACGGAACTGAGTGACGGAAAAAATGAACCCACATTCATTCATTTGTTTCATTCATCYACTAACTTAACTTCCAGTTAGATACATGTTGCATCCAATTGAGGCCCGTTTCATACATGGACGTCCATAGACAGTGGACAAAATTCTTTGTAATTTAATTGGTGGAAAGCTAGGTTTTGTCTGGTTGGGCTTTCACACTTGAGTGGACGTCCGCTTGAAGTATTGCCATGTCATAACTCAAGATGAAGCCATACTTGTAGTGGACAAGTTTGGAATCAGGTTGGGAGGTGATCCCAAATCTTGTCCGGTGGACAAAATGGGTTTATTTCAGAAGGAAGGAGTTGTGAAGGAGCTTCCATGGAACAATAATCCAACTACGAAGGAGCTTCCATTTCAACAGACGTCCGGTTCCATGTGTGAAACCATTCACTGTACGGACAAAACCAACGATGACATGGCAACTTCCTTCCACCCTCCACCGGACAATCAACTGGACGGGGGCTTTTGTCCACTGGCTCTGGACGTCCATGTATGAAACGGGCCTGAATGACCTTTCTGCCATGTAGGTGATTTGGTCAAATGTTTGGGTCGAGTCTATAGTACCAACAAGCTAAATGCGGAGGTGGTTTTGCTGGCATATGTAAAAAAAAGCCCTCCTATTTTGTGCCGTAATAATTTTGTGATTAACAACTTTCCTAGCTAATTTGGGTCCTTTGATTGCAAATATGAAGTCAAAAATTGCAAAAAAAATTTATGCTTGAGAAATAAAAAAATTCTTTGTTTTCCCAAAGGTTAAAACATAGGGGCAAAACCACCACCACATTTAGCTCGTTGGGGTATCACTACAAGAAAAAGGGGTCTTTCACAACCAACTAATCTATAACTTAGTGTCCAAAACAACTCCACAATGACTGGGGCTCCATAATTGCACCAATCCTACAATGTGTACACAAGAGTAGTCATTTTACAGTTATGCAAACGCCCCAATGACCAAGAGTAAACCAACAGTCATTTATCCATAGCATCTAAGTCATTCCAAAGTCATTAATGCAACTATGAAATGTACAATTTGTGAGGTGCAAGTTTCATCATTTCTTTTTCATTTGATGAGTCTTCAAAATGGTGAGATGCAAGTTTCATACACTTCACTTTAGGGTGACTAGTAAATGACTTCAAGGAAGAGCTCTTTAAACAAGTGGAGTAGTGCTAGGTAAGACAACCCATATGGGATATTTGAATTAGGGTAAATATGAGCTTCACCACTCATAGAGTCATAGTTAAGTAAAACGCAAGAATTATGTCAAAAGGCAAATTTTAGGCCTCATTTAGGCAAAAATGTCCTTTTTATGCCCTCTCAAATTTGTTTATAAATTTTAGGTAGAGCCTCAAAACCCAAAACAAATTTTGGGAAATAAAACTTAGCTCTTTTTAGCAACTCTTTTATGTTCAAAGTTTTAAGAAAAAAGATCTTTTACTATGCCTAAATGAGGCCTGAAATTTGACTTTTGACATAATTATTGCGTTTTACTTAACTATGACTCTATGAGTGGTGAAGCTCCTATTTACCCTAATTCAAATATCCCATATGGGTTGTCTTACCTACCACTATCCCACTTATATAAAGAGCTTCTCCACTCAATGTTAAACAATGCACTTTGTTAACAAAGTAAATCTTCTTGGTGACATCTAGGAAGTTCCTAGATGGTAGACTAAAACCAAACGAGCTTCTACAACAAAGAAGATATATTATAGGTAAGGGTGTACAAGAAGGTTTGTGCAATACAATCCATTTTAACAAATGTTTTTTCATTGCATGTTTAGGGTCAACTAGGAGTTGTTAGAAGGTTTGTGCAATACAATCCATTTTAACAAATGTTTTTTTTTTATTTCTTGTAGGTGATTGGGAAATTTTGTAGGTTCTAGTACTTCTGACTGTCGAAATGTCTTGAAACTTGTAGGGAAGTTTATTAACATAAAACAAACTAATTCGATTTTTAGCGAGATTATATTGTCAATTGTATAATTTCTAAGGATTTTCTAACATCGATATGAGCGGTTTACCATCTGGGAGTGCATCTTCTGGTTCTCAAAAAAATTTGAAACTTTTTGTGGAACCTCTCATGGAATCTTAAAAAGCATGTATAGGCTCACATATTTATTCTACACATTCAAAGACGGAGGATAGAATCCCGCTCCTTTATTAAAGTACCGACAATCAATGAATCTATCATACTAAGAAAAATCTTAGTGAATCGACTTTGCTACTGAGCTCCTAGCGTTATTTCAAATTTGAATCATCCTTCTTTGACAATAGATTCCCTCTACTAGTCCGTCTTGAGAAAATGACATTTACACACTAACAATTGGGGTTCCGGTATTTCATCAATGAAATGGAGAAACTGAAACCTATCTATGGAAATCTATCTAAAGGATTYCCTTAACCAATTCTAGCCCTGGTCAATCACTTGTATTAGTAGATTTTGGTTATTTTGGGTAATATCACCGAAACCTCATAACTTCCATCATTTGTTGAGTTCTAACCTATGTACATATTGGTAATTGGGGTATTCAAGTCATAAAAATCTAATTCAGACCAATTATCATATTGGCATGTAATGTTCCTATTTTGGTTTTACAATCATTGGGAAACATTTTGTATATAAAAGCACTTTCAAAACTCATAAAAATGAAAAAAAAGATGAATTATCAAGTGACAAACTAGGTGCTCACAAGGATCAAGTTCGAGATTGCATCTTTTCATGGGATAGGATAGTACAACATATAGGAAAAATATAGTAAGTAGAACGAAATAGAAAATGATTCAAAATACTAAATTGTCAAGAAATTTTTTTGGAATTGGAATGCATATCCCAATGGTTGTAATTTTGTAATAAACAATCTACTACCTATAATACTGAAAATTGAGTTAAATAAAGGACTTTAGAGTATAATTTAGAGTAAAGAATCCATAATTGCCAAAAATTAAAACTCCTCATAACTTTTATCTCATTAATCCTTAAAGTACATTTTATGTTCGGGCTTGGTCGAACTTCATTAGATTTCTACATTAGAATATACATTTCAAAATTTTCATATTTTTCACTTATAATAACATGTGTTTAAAAACTTAATTCTTTTTTTGTAATTTAAAACATCAAAGTGAATTTCATATGAATTTTTGAAGAAATTTCAGTATAAAAATCATAGTAATTACAAAAATGCTTAAAATCGTATGAAAATTTTACGAAAAATGGAAATAATGGTGTCAAACATCACAACGTAATTAGTGTATACTTGGAGCTTACACAAAAAGAAATTTAAAAGAAAAAGTTAAAAAGTGTTGTATTTTGAGCCTTCAATATACTATCTTCAATGTATTACAAAATTTGCAATTTTAAACATTTTGAAAAAATCAAATTGGAATAGAAAATAGAAAATTGGAGCTGCATTTTCGTAGTCAAGCTTAAAAGCAATTAAAATAAAAAAAACTATATGAAAAACTCAAGTTTGACTCTCAAAATGCCCCTCGGGCATGCAATGTCCTCTAAGGGTTAATCAAAAGGAAGAATTCAAAGCTTCCCACCTTTGTACAAATCTAAAAAACCAATTTCAAATTTTTTGTTTTGAGTAGTATTTTTATTTTATTTGTCTGAACTATCCAACTAGGAAAAAATCCCTACATATCATAGAACAACTTTTTAACCATGTAATCAAAAGTTATGAAAATTGTCGGGCCTTAAATGAAAAACTCATCCACATGTTCTGTGAAAAATCCCTAAAAAAACAGAAATAAAAACTTTATTTTGCTATGAGTTGCCCAAAATCACTACATTGCCAAGAAACACCATTTGGTCCTTTAGGGGTTAAGTTAGGTTGTTTCTTTTCTTTTCTTTTGTTTGTATAGGGCAATGTCCCTCGTCGTCAGGCATTTTGTGATATAAAAGGCCAATGAGGAGGGCGGAGCTCAACAAGGAGGCACTTTATATCGCAAAATGCCCGACGACGAGGGACATTGCCCAACGTAAATTACGAGCAGAAAAATCGAAGTTGGATGAAACACTCGGGAATGAAATAACAAAATTGGATGAAGAATCTGTAATGCTCAATTATGCAAGTTTGCCCGCGTAATTGGATATTACGGCTGATTGCACAGTAGGCCCCTCCCAAGAAATAAACAAAAAATTTCATGGGAGTGGTTTATGTTGCAATAAGATCTCTTGTATTGTGCGTCCCTTGTTCACATTCTTGGTATAGTAAAAAAAACTCTCTACAAAGAGGGTGGTACGGGCTATATTTTGTGGTGTTTGGACCTTCGCGGTGTGAAAGATATAGTACGGAGTATTTCAAAGTTTTTATTTATGAATAGAAAAATTAAAAATTTACTTTTTGATTTTGATAGTGCCACTGTGGCACAGAGGATGCTAGCCTATTTTTTCAATTATTCTCCCCTCCCTACAGGTCCAGTATCATGCTAGCCAGTCCTGTAGCTAGACGAGCGAGCATTATTCCCCTGCGGCTAGGCTGTTGTCCCGGTAGTGCCCTCTCATCAGCTGGCTGGAGTGGACGGCCCAAAAAAACATCATAAGAATGACTCATTGTGTCTGCAAAATGGATTTGAAATGTCAAAAAACAATGAAAAAAGTAGCCAAAAATCACATCTATGGCTGAACCTACTTCTACTAAAATGCTTCTCAGTCACTCATATCATCTTGGATAGATCTGAAAATTTAACCACATAAACTAGATTAGTAAGAAAAACTTTTCCAACAAAAATTATTGAAAAAGGATCATATACGAAGAAGTTATGAGATGGAAAATTTCACTGAAATGCAAAAGAATTTGGATTGCTCCCAAACATTCAAAACAACTTGGATTGGCATTAAACTTTTATCACTATATCTAGACCTTTGTGGTAACAAAACCCAACAATGTTTTTAATGAAAACAAACATTGATGAAAAGATACAATCCCCCGAAGTTGCAGCCATTACAATGCAGTGTGCTGATTTTAAATTAAACTTGAAAACTTTGAATGACTTTCACAAACTCAGTACGTCATGGATTGATCTAAAAATTTTACCTTAAAAACTAGACTAGTATGCGCAAATTTTTCAACAAGTTTTATTGAATTCAAATATTGTATGCAAAAGTTAGAGCGCTTCTAAGTGGATTGTGAGGACACTTTTCGACCCCTTGAGCGATGAGGGATCAACTAAGTTTGATTATAATATTCTCTCCATTTTGAAATAAGTTTTTGATTGTGTGTTTTTATATCCCCAATGAAATATCTTACGTGTATTAGTAAGCTTTGCATTGCCATCCGAGCAGAGTGAAAATGTTTGCATGAAATGGAGGCAAATAGACCATTAACCAATACGCTATCTAGTTGATCTTTTGCTATGTGCTTGTCCTTTTTAATCTTGCATGCTTTAATATAAATGAACACTTATTTTAGGATAGAGGTAGTATGTTTGAAAGTGTAAAATGAACGTTGAAAAAGCATATAAATGCATAAATATTTCATTAAACTCCATACATTGTTAAGTGCCCCACTCTTTTTCGGCAATTCTATACACTATCTCCTCAAAAGAGGATGTCACCTTTTGGTTTGCATTAGTCCCCCCCTCTCTCGAAAAAATCTCAGGCCATTGATTTTTTTCTTCAAAATTATCCCCCCTCCCCTTCCCTGTCGTTGATCTTGATACGGTATACTGGAATACAATATACTTCGATACGACATATTAGGATACAAATACTGAGATACAAATATTGGGATAGGTATGCATACTATATATATACGGATAGAGAAATAAATACGAAAACCAATTAACCCATATTGATTGTCAAACATGTTTGTTTTGAAAAATATAAGATTGAGGGAGGTTCTCGAATTTTCTCGTTGTTTTCAAATTGGGTTATTTTTCATATCCCCCAATAAAATTGGAGGGGTTATGAAAAATAAACCAATCTCAAATTTTTGGGTGCATCACTATGCACCCAAAAGAGCCCACCCAAATTGTACTATATAGTGTACACTATATACTATACAGTGCAAATTGCAATTGGAAGTACGTGAAGTCCACACAAGGTTTTTGAATATGATACGCAAAATGTATAAGACTCTAAGATTCAATTGATAGGTTTTCAATTCCATACCCAAATTTAAGTGTCCTTGTATTGTTCATTGTCATTGTACTATGTATATCTATAAATTTGCAAATTCTCAATTCATATTTGCAATCAAATAATCATATGATAAAATTTGCAAATTTTGTTCATATTTGCAATCAGTGACCCTAACTTTGCTGCAGAGGTTAAGAGATACAAAATTTATGCGGCACAAAATAGGGAGCAAATTTTACTTTCACCATTTGACTAAGCAACAAGGGGGGTCAATCCTTTGTAGCCATCAAGCTCCTTGTGATTGTTAGCTCTGAAAGCTTGTCTTTTGAGTGGATAGTATAGTATTGTAGCCATGGTATTGTATATGCAGTTACTGCCACTTCTTGGTACATTGTGATCCAATGTACCAAGATGAGATTGGATTATTTTTCAAACCCCTCCAATTCATTTTATTGGGGGGGGGGGGGGGGTCTGAAAAATAATTTGATCTGAAAATAACCTGAAAATCCCAATACCCCCCTCAATCTTATATTTTTTTAAACGAACTTGTTTGACAATCGATATGGGTTAATTGGTTTTTGTATCCATTTATGTATCCACATATATATCGTATATATATCATATACATACCATTTTCCAGTATTTGTATCCCAAAATCTGTATCAAGATCAACGGCAGGGAAGTTTTTTTTTTTAATTTGTTTCAAAAACGATGAATGGCTACTGATTTTTGGAAAGGGGGAAGAGGAACTTATGCAAACTAGGAGGTGGGACGCCTCTTTTTGGCTCATTGTCATTGTCATTATCAATCAAGTTGATTTTCTCAATTAGTTCATGAATGAAGTAATTGTTTTTTGTAAATTACAATTTGAGAACCCCCCCTCCCATTATTTAACTCTTTAAAAATCTCTTGTGGGAGCAATCGATATGGGATATTGCCATGACAAGAATTCAAGATCATATTCAATACCTATATAGCATTCCATATTCATATTTTGTAACAAATTCAATATAGTGTTTTAGTACAATATTTTGTATTCATATTCCATATAATATTTTGTATTGTATTCCATACATTTTATTATTTGTATTTCATATTGTATTCAGCACAACATTCAATATTCATATTTTGTGTCTTATTCCGAACCTTTACTCCGTATAGGCGGCATCAAAGGCCACTAATTTTTCCCTGGATTGTTGGCATTGGAGGAGGAGGGCATTTGTTTTAACCCCTAAAAGTCTTTGACTATGCTTTCACCAAAAACGCTCCAAAACTGCCATTCTAGTGCAAGTACCAAATTTTAGAAAAAAAAACATTTTTGGACAAATGTAACCGTAGGATCTTGTATCAAAATACTTTGGGAAGATGTGGAAAAAAATTCAGATTTTTTCACCATGTGGATTGCAAGATATCTGCATTTAAAGTGACAAAAATCCTTTTTTGAGCCCTGTCTTGTAAGGATGAAAAAGCAACATGTACAAGCAATGTACATTTGAGGAGGTGGGTGGTTTTCAAAGCGTGAGCAGATTTCGAGCGGATTTGGAGCCTCCTACCTTAAAGGCCTTTAAGGGTTAAGCTCTATGCCAGTCCAGAAGAATGATTCTGCAACTATCTTCCAGAGTCTGTGTGTTCAATTGYTCTATCAATTTGGACCCATCTGCTTGATCTCCCAAAGTCCAAGTATGGCAAATTGAAGCCAAGCCATTTATGAAGTGAAGAAATGTGCCAATTCAATTGTGCATGATAGGAGCAAGACAGACAACCCTCATCACTCATGTCTAACTTTTTGAAATTTGAATCATTGCCGCCTCATTGGTGGTGGTGGTGTCCCACAACCACAGCCTCTCCCAAACAAAGACTAGACCATGGACCCCCCTATCTATTGATGGATCAATGGATTGTCAATTGGCTTCCTAGTGAATTGAGCCTCCGTCCAAATAGTTCCCTCATAATGTTGCCTTCATAATTATTTGGTGGAAAATCCACCACTCCCTGGCCAGGCTATGGAAATGGTCCCACACATGTCCAAAAAAAAAATTGTAAATAAAAAATGGTCCCACACCTTGTATTGTATTGCAACTTTTATATCCATTGTGTGTGGGTCCGTCAGGTGAGACCTCATCTGCTGAGATCCCTATTGGAATCAAAGCTAAACCCAAGTTTGAGTTCCAGGCAGGTGACACTAAATCGTGCCCATGAAATGGGCCCCACAGGGTAATGTTTGAGGATAAAAGTAAATAAAAAAATCCCTATGTTGAGCCATCACTAGGGTATGTTCTCTACCTCTCCTACACTAAATAGTGAAATTAGGTTGCCCTTACAATTAGGTTGTCTTACCCCAAGAAAGTTACTCTACAAGCCACTAAGTCAACAAATATTTCTATAAATACTTCCATTTGTACACATGGAGGTTCATGAGTCCCAACTACAGCAACAATTAATTCAAAAGTAGTACAATTACATTAAATATTTATATAGTGTGGTATGTCGATAAATTAGTGAGGGGCAACCTAATTTCATTATTTAGTATAGGGGAGGCAACCCATTTCTGATCAAATAAACAATTATGCATATTTGGAGTGCAAGTTTTTTGAATGTGGAATTTTTCCCATGTACAACAATAGAGTTTGGAAGGATTGCATATTTTTCCAAAATTTTATTACATAAAATGAAATTGCTAGTAATTTTTTAGTGGAAGATTCTCTTCAACCTATAATGGTGATATAGTCCTTTCTATTTCTGACCATGCTAATTGCAAAATCGACCAAGGGCTGATTGCAATATTGAGGTCCTTGCAACCAATCATAATGAGCCACAATTACTCTATGGATTGTGCCATAACTTCATGGAAAGACAACAGTCTACTGATTGGAAATGGGGAGGTGATCGGAAATGGGTTGCCTCCCCCTAGCTAATTTGGGGTCTCTGAATTCAGAAATTGCAAAAAATAAAATTTGTGCAAAAAATAATAATTCCTGCGTTTTCTTCTGCGGACAATCTAGCTTTTGGAGCACAATATATTGTCCTGCAAGTTCAAGTCCGTGACCATGTGGGATGGACGGAAACTGAACTCCGTCCAATTTGCGGGTATGGAGTGATGTTTATCCGCAATTTTTTTCTTCAGTCTCCTTTTTCCTTTGGACTTGGGGTCTATTATTCGTGACATGACTCAGAGGKTTGGTGTCTGCCATATCTGATATCTGATGCTCAGCAAACAGAGCTTTTGGACATATTAGGATCATCATCAGATGTGCTCCAACTACTTGCCTTGTTTTTATGGGGCTTTGGGCAACCTTTGCGACAACAGCAGCACGTAGACAGACAGGCAGGGACTGTTTTTTTCTACAAATTCTGAGAGAAGGTAAACTGTGAGGGCATTGCAGGCCAAATGCCTGCCTGAGGCTCGGGTGAACTGACCCCCTTGTTGCCCCTGTCAGAATGTAAATGTAAAAATTGCCCCCTATTTTGTGCCGTGTCAATTTTGTATTTCACCACCTCCCCTAGCTAATTTGGTGCCTCTTGATTGCAAATGTGAATTTAGAATTTGCAATTTTTTTGTACATGGTAGATACAAGAATTCTTGTGTTTTCCCAGGGGTAAAAAAAGGGGCAACGAGGAGGTCAGTTCACCCTGGCCGTGAACTAACACCCTTGCTCATCTCCAAGGGAAAACCTTGACTTTTATTTTATTTCATTTTTCACTCATGATAAAATTTGCAAATTTTGAATTCATATTTGCAATTAGAGGCCCCAAATTAGCTGGGGGGAGGTAATCAAGCACAAAATAGGGGGTACATGCACCCATGGAATGATTTGGCGGAGACAAGCAAGGGGTCAGTTTCCCCTCGTTGAGTTAAATGGGAGAGAGTTTTGAAATGTTCATCTCAAAGGTAACTGTACCTAAAATTGCACAAATTATATATAAATATTTTTGAGGGGTCATGTTGGTAGACAAAAGGGTATAATAGATTCTTTTAGAATGCATTTTTTTTTAGCATTGTATGAATAAACTACAAATATTCATTGTTTTGAAAATAGGTGTTTCTAAAACCTACCATAGACTCTCATGAATAGTTGGAGACATTTCAGGCAATAATTTATTGTGGTTGTTTTAGGAATCAGTTCAAATTAGGTGTAGTACTTATCTTAGTATGATTTTGTGTGCAATGGGCTCATTCACCTTATAGCTACAGTAAGTATCATGCATCAATTTGTGGACTAGCTAAGTAATGTGAAAGCAAAGACTTGTTATGAGAAATAACATGTTGAGCTATGGGTGTGGTCCGTCCAAGGGATATTATTTCTCATAATGAGGTTGTACTTTCACATATCGAGAATGTTGGATGGTTGTATCAACCGTGCAACATCAAGGGTCTAGAAAAAAGTACAACGTAATGCTAAAGAAGTCCCATGTTATGGAAAAGARCATGGATCTCCTTGTTCAAATGAGAAACAATCGTGTGTCCTAAAATGGTTGCTATTGAGGTCATGTAGTCAAAACTAAATAAAATGGTAGTGAAGCTTATATTATTACTATGTACAATGAAATGATATCATTTAAAAATGTTACAGATGAAAGGGTTTTTGAATGGATGTAAATATTCTCAAATGGATGTAAATATTCTCAAATGGATGTAAATATTCTCAAATGGATGAAATTGGTATAATGGATGAATTTTTTGGGAATAAGAAAATATAACTCGTCAATCAAAGAATGATTCTATGAGTACATGGGCCTTGAAAGTGCATAATCTTCAAAACATATGTAATTTGACATCTTAAATTGTCTATGGAAATGGATAAGCATGGAAAGAACCACCAAAGAATTTTTTTTCCATGTTTGAATATGCATGTAGAAGGAAGTTTAATTATGCAAACACATGCACACAATAGAACTAACATTTTTGAGGTTTTAATTCTAAAAGCTACAAGTGCAACAAAAGAACATCTCATCTATATTTCAAATTCAAATTTCTTTAGAATAGGCACTAAATAAAACTCCTATCCTCTAAAATGACAAATAATGCATTTTAAAAATCAATATTAAATTTAGAAAATGATATCATGCTTGAAAAGGAATTTTTAAAAACATGTTGGATTTCCGGTTTGTTGGTAATTTCCAAAGTTGGTTGGAAGTACTATTTAATATCCAAAATTAGGATTCTTGATGTAAGATTTTGAAAGCAACCACCGCTACTACAATGATTTTTTTCATTCATTTAAGGGTACAAATTTAAGGTCCACAAGTTGTGTTTTAAAAAAAACTGAAATTATGTATTAGTGTTTTATTCTATATTATGTAGATTATCTCACAGACAATATAATTCTGATAAATTGGTGTCACATACATTAATAAATATGACAAATCTGCATATTTTTTTATTGTAGTGTACAGAGAAATTATAAGATTCCAAAATGATCCAACTCATAGACATCCACAAATCAGACATTTTTTTATCATGAATCTTTTTGCATAAAAGTGTTGACAAGTTTACTAAGTTACAGGAATTTGTAGTTTTGGGTTTTCTCCCATTTTTTAAAGCTTCCCAAATTATTATCAATTATACAGAAAAAGCTTAGAAACTTCATGAGTGGGAGGACAAATGCACAGTAATTACTATATACAGTAATTAAATAATTGACTTCAAATGCATGACAACTGGGGGGTCATCATTCTGTATGTAGCAAACAAATGTAAAAGTATGGGAACTCTTGCTCCATCTGCCCTTGATTCTCATGGTGTTCCAATCATCAATTTATACATCTCCAACATCAATATGTATGTTGAAGAAACGATTTCAAAACATTTATAATAAAAATTTGTGACTTCTGCATAGGGGATCCAAATTTGCGTTTTTGGGTGGGTGGGAACCTCTTTTGACTGGTCAACAAGAAAATGAATGAAAATATGAACACTAATAATAGTAATTAAATTATACCAAACAAATCTTCATAACTTCTACGTATAGTATCCAAATGTTGGATTCTTTCTTAAAATTGTAAAAAATTCCCCTAGTAGCTTGTTCTATTGGTCTTGTTGTAGTGTTTCCACTATCCACAAAAATTGTCCATGTATATCAAGAAAAAAAAAATACCGTTTTTTTAGTGCATTGGATGGAACCTCCTTTCACTTGCCAACAAGAAATTCAATGAAAATTTGAGCACTCTAAGGGACACTTCACACTGTTCTAGAGGCCTTCAATTTCCACCAATCAGATTGAATTATGTTTTTTTGTAATCTAATTGGTGGAAATCAATGGTCTCTCGTCCTTTGGTCATAGTGTGAAGTGGCCCTAATAATAGTAACTAAATTATACCAAACAAACCTTCGTAACTTTTACTTATGGTATCCAAATGTTGCGTTTTTTGTGAAAACCGTAAAAAATTCCAAAGAGGACTTGCTTCTTTGGTCTCATTGTACTATTCTTCTATCAATGGAAATTGTCCAGGTGTTTCAAGGAAAAAAAACAATGTCGCATTTTTTGGGTGCATTGGAACCTCTTTCAGTTGCCAACAAGAAAATCAATGAAAAATTTGACCAGCATAATAATGATCATAGAAACTAGGCACAGTCTGTGGCCGGGGTACCCACCTGATTCCTCGGTTTTCGTGCCGATTTTGGACATTGGGAGCCCTGATCATTTCAGTTGTACAGTGTCACAAAATTCAACAGCCAACGAAAACAGCCTAAAAGAAAATAATGAAACTTAATCATATGCTATTGCTTTTGACAAAAGGGWCCCCCCCCAATTGATTTCAAGTTCCATGAATGGTGTGGACKACGTAAATAAATTAAGTTCCTTTGATGCTGCCATGCAAATACCCAAAGCAATTTTTCTTGGATTCTGTGGAGCCTTTGACACAGTCCAGTCAATGTCAATGTTTGAACTTGTGAATGATACATTTTTTTTAGTTATGGAAAGGGGAACTGCTACCATCGTAGCAAATAATTGATTTTAAGGTGGGCACCTTTTTGCGTCTGTACCTGGTTGCTATCACTAGACTAATCAAATTTGCATGTTTTCTTGTAGGCAAAATGAAAGGAGGTTCCAACTCTCCTTAGAACGCAATATTTGGATATYGTATGCAAAAGTTATAAAGGATCAAAGTTGTTTGGGGGCTAAGATCATTTCTTCTACATAGGTGTATAAGGTAAAACAACCATTGTGGTCAAAACTTGGAGTCTGCCCTCATGCCATTGTTGAAATTTTTCAAATTTTCTTCCACGTAAAGACAAGTATGAGAAACAGTGAGAGCAATTGAAATCATATAGTTGAGACAAAGTATGAACTAGTTATGAATTTTTGAAGTGATATGCCCAAATGAGTCAATAGGCTACCTTACAATCAACAAAAATTGTATTCAATATGCTCATCCTAATCACCTAAAGTGGTCACAATAATTTCTAATGTGGAAGGCTTTGAAAAGTCACTTCCTGCAATGATTTACACTCATAAAGTAGGGTGCTCCTATTGAGGTCACTAATCACTCCATAGGTGCCAGGTTACACATTGATTATGGTATGAAAAATTGTCATGGGATAATTAGGTGTCCACTATGGGTCATTTGACTGCAATGGGTTCTTCTACCTTATTGATTTTGGAGGTGTGCACAAAGTGACGATGGTGGTTATGGGTTGGGGGGCAGGGGCATTCGGAGGGATCCACCTTAACCCCAAAATGACCTTGGAATTTTTTGAGCTTCTAGAATTTGCTCTAAATTGAACAGAAAGCCAACATTTTAATACGTTGTATCCATTCTTTCTGAATTGTAACCATATAAAATCAAGCTACACATGTTAGAGTTCACATTAGAAAAGAAAACACAACAATATCTCATACAGATTGAAAGATTATAATGTTTGATCATGAGGGTGTTAAAACTGCGAAAGTGATTTGAAGTATTTCAATCCTCTTTTCACATGTCAAATCTAAAAAGTTGGTCACCAAAAAAATATGAGGTTAAAAGTAGTAACATGCATAACCCCAATCAATTTATGGCTTTTCAAAATCTACTCTACAATTTTTTTAAATGAAATTCTAATGTGATTTTTTCTCAAAGATCTAGTGTATTTGAGGCTCATTCCCAAGAGCCCTCAACACTACAAAAAGTCAAGATTGCAATGACCACCCATGCACAAAATCTTGAATAGAAAAATCATAATCAATCATTTTCAAAATCAGATTTTAAAAGCTAAAACTAAACTTCATAAAGAATTTTTCAAAAATATAAACTACTAAATATAGTGATTTGGTAAGGTTTTGTTTAACTTAAAAACTTGGTCAAGGACACATTCTGTCCTCAGGGTCATTTAGGGGTTAATTAACCACAAAGTGCTCAAACTTAAGATGATAAAATCTCYCAAAATATCACAACAAATAGTTGGAATTCCTCGAGTATACCCATATCATTGATTTCTATAAAGTATCCTTTCTTCATTCCATTGATATGTTACATGTTTTTTTGCAATACTCATGAGACCTATTCAAAGTTGATATGGAAAACTTAACAAGAATGTTTCACAATTATGTCAATATATATCATTCATTGGATTATTTTTTAAAATTTTAAAATTTTAAAACATACTGCCTTCAAGGGCCGCAATTGGATTAACATGATACAACAACCAAGGCAACTTGGTGCATGAGCCTAGGAATTACATCTCCTTGGGTATCTCCGTCATGAACAAGTAGATCTCTAGAGGAACATCCCCCTCCTTGTGTGCTAGCACAAATAATCCCTATGCGAAAAACATCAACATGGGGAGTTAAACTAGAAACCTCATGGATTCCATTAGAAGTTTTTATCACTTGGCCACCAACTAGAGTAGTTTTAGGTCATTGGGGACCATTCCTTTGATTATCAAATCAAAAAAGAGTGAACCCTTTTTTCACATTATTGATGGCTACTAATTTTTTAAATTAATTAAAAAAATTAAAATTAATACTTGTGAGACAGGGGAGAAAATAATTTTTTACATATCCAAATTCATTAGTTTGTTTGTCAAATTTTTACACTAGTAGTGTTCCCAATGATGCTAACATGTGAGCATAGAAATGCTCTCACTTTGAAAACTATTCAGAGATTTTTAGTGATTTAAATCTTTCAAAAATGGAAAAAACACTACAATCAATTTCAATAGTATTTTTCAAGAATGACCACTCAATC
Source organism: Pleurozium schreberi (assembly GCA_006891605.1). Lineage (NCBI taxonomy): Eukaryota > Viridiplantae > Streptophyta > Bryopsida > Hypnales > Hylocomiaceae > Pleurozium > Pleurozium schreberi. The sequence goes on along the minus strand of VACF01002543.1, from coordinate 49,301 downwards.
CAAATCACTACAAATATTTCCATTCATGCCGAATCGTAGGGAAAGAACTAGAGTTATTTTTTCTCATGAGGATACATTAGGTGTTTGGGGGGCACTTATAAGACTGCGGGTTTTCGGGTTGTGGGAACACATTGGGAACTTTGGAAATCTTGCCACATAGGCAATTTGACGTGGCCAAGAGACTACCATGTCAGATAATATTAATGAATTAATTTTCTAAATGTATTATCATTCATTTTAAAAATAAAATTTTGAAAGATAAATAAATAAACATAAAATTGGTATCCAAATTTTTTATATTTTTTGACATTTTTGAATTTGTTTTTTATTTATTTTTAAATTCAAAAATTTAGACCAATAGTCGTTGGTTCCTTGTGCAGGAAACAACCCCAAAACAATCTTCTACCAAGCAGAAAAAACATCTAGTAGTTTCAAATCCACAACACCAATAATTCATTGATTTGTGAACCCGAAACCTTTTTTGTGTCTCATTTTCACTATCTCCTCACTATCTCCACAAACACACCATCCACCCCTCCACCTTAGATATTTAGTGGTGGATGGTATTATTTAATTAACCCCTAAGTCTCGAGTCTCCTTTTTTCATTACTAAAATTACATGAAATTTTAGGGTATTAGAAGATCACGAGTTATCTTTACTTCCCGGGCTATAGGAACTTGCCACATCTGTAGCCTGACGTGGTCCAGAGATTGCCACGTTAGACAATACTAATTAATTATTTTTTAAGATTATTTTCAAATTATTTTTGAAATGTTATTTTGAAAAAAAATTAACATTTTTTAAAGTTTTTTAAAGTTTTTAAAAATATTGGGATTTTATTTTTATTTTTATTTTAAACTAAAAAATTATGGCAGCATTGACTGTTCTGCCTTTTTTGGACAGCAAGGGGAACAACCTTGAAACGGACCTCAAATCTCATATATTTACCTCTAGCTATGCATTATCAAAATTATCAAGTTTTTGATGCATTCAATTCTTTTTGCATTTTGTATTATTTTCCAAAATTTCAAGTGCAATTCACAACTACCATAAGTGTAGGGCAAAATTGTTACTCCTCTATCAAATATTTTTATTATTTTTGGAATATAATTTTTTTCAGTATTTTTTTTCCAATATACAATTTTCCAATATAATTTTTTGGGAAAATAATTTCTCCCATTTTTTAAGAATTATTTTGTGCCACCCCTACTTCCAAGKATGGTATTCATTGAGCTTATTCAATCAACTTTCATATAAAATGAAGTTTCTTGAAGTTTGATTACACCGTAAGAGGCTCTTTGCGGTCATAGGATCCCTTGCATGCAAGTTTATCTTGAAACGTATTGGAGGCCAAAAAATGATCTTTGGATGATATTTAGCATCTATAGTTGACAATAAAAATCCATTTTTTCAAATTTTCTTAAGGCTTGGTGGAGCACATTCACAACTAGGTGGTGTTGGAAATTCTTTATTTGTGATATTATTGGCTTTCCACAAATCACCATATAGTCTATTTTAGCAATTTCAAGCTCCTAACTCTTAATATGAATTTGGTTCATAAAAATGATCTTCTTGAAGTTGAGCCCATCTAATAAAATGAAGACAAATGAAATGTGTTTTCTACTTCAACTTGAAAATTTGAAAAATTCCTAAAATTGAATATTTTATTGCAATTTGAATATTTTGGCCTATAATCATGGACTAGAAGAAAATGAAGGGTTTTGCAACTGCTTTCATAGTTGCATGGGACATTTGCAACTAGGTGACAATTTGGAGTCCACAGGTGCATCGGACAAGTGACAATATTTGTAAAGTAGTTGTAAAGGTCAATAAGGTTATTTTCCATCCAATAGTCTATTTGGAACTTTGTCGATGAACTCTTCTTGATGTGGTTTCTTATGTGGAACTTTTTCATATGCCACTTTTTGTCAACTTGTTTGCAACTCATTTGTGACTTCATTGCGGCTTGTTTGTGACTCATTTGCAACTTGTTTATCACTGATTGGCAACTTATTTGCTACTTGTTTGCAACTTGTATGTGATTTTTAGATTTGAAAATTTGAAAATTCTAATCTCGTTGATTAGATTCCAAATTTTTTTAATCTAGCCTCTTTCTTGGATTATCAAATCTAAGTACTCATATTAAATAGATTTCATTGGTTTACAAAATTTTACAACTCTGTAGATGTCTGTAGAATATAGAAATCTATAAATTGCAAAATCTACAAATTGTAGAAATCTACACTTTGTAGATTTCTACAAAGGGTAGAAATAATAGAATTGCAGTAGCAAATTTCATTTCAAAAGAATGATAACTTATAAGTCTTATATGTCCAACCTAATGTTATTTTTGACAATTCACATGGGATAATTGATGTAAAGCTTAACTCTAGTCGTTTTTTAGATGCATACTAGTTGTTTTCTAGTCAGTCCAGTCAAACTCAAGTTGCTATTTTTTAGTCAAACTCTAGTTGTTTCCTCTATTTTTTTACTAGTCAAACTCAAGTTGCTATCTTGTTGAACTCTAGTTGCTTTCTAGTTACTTTTCAATTAAACTATAGTGAATTTTTAGTTGCTTTCTAGTTGTTTTGTAGTTGTTTTCTAGTCAACTAATAGTTGAATTTAGATTATATAAAACTCTAGTTTGACACATTGGACTTTACATAACATAAAGGTGTCCACATTGGATGAATACTGGATGTAGAATACCTCACATCAATTCTTCTATTACATTCTTGTAACCCTAAACTTCATTTTGCTACTGATGTGTGCCTAGAAAATGTACACATCAAACTTGGTGCTAATATAGAGGGCTATAATTGTAGGACAATTGTATAGGACACATACTTGCATTTCAGTCGGTTGTGACGGGCAMATTTTTCTTCTAGTGATGGTCTCTTGATTTTCAAATTATAGAATGAATTGGTGAATATTTTTATTCCATTATATTTTACACTATCATGTAAACCCATTGATTTTTTGACTGAATTTTATACTTCATATGAATTTTCTTCATTTTTTTCTTCAAAGAAATCTCAGTAGTTTCAGAATCTCACATAGAAATCCAAAAATTTCATCCCTGAAAAAGGAAAGAAAATATTTCCAAGAACAAATTTTCACAAAATAGGAACATASAGGGGGAACGAATTTTAAAGTTCATTCAGTTGCTGCGGTCATAGGTCAGTCCTTTCAGAGTAATTTACAGCTCAATAAACTGTAAATTCAAATCAAGCAAGTTGTGTTAATAGGTGAAGTACGTAAGCCCGTTCAGGCTCTGTACTACAAGTTAGGTAGGTAGGTACCCTTAGCAGGTAGGTAGGAGTTACGGGTAGGTCGATAGATAGGATGGTCGGTAGATGGCAGTGTCTGTAGTTTTGCTCTGTTCTGCAGGAGGGGGGATGCTGCAACTTATGTGATGAGAGCTCGGAGGAGGTTACCTTCCGCGCGGAATCGACTGGGAGCGCTGTTTGGCGTGGGATCTAGGATTGCGGCGGTGTTGGCGGAGGCACAAGCATTGCAAGGCCGATCCGCGGGCTCTCTAGCGCACTTTTCCGTTCTAAATTTGGTGTGCTCTCGACGTGGTTTCAACGCTCTGTTTTCGTGCAGCGCGAGTTTTTGGAGTTTTTGCTGTCAATGCCGCACCTCTCCGCGCGTTGAAAGGTCTCTACACACTATCCCTTGTGTCGGTGATGAATTCGTTCCTTGTATCTCTCATTCTTTCGGATGCTCGTTCTTTTGTGCGCTTGATCCAAGACAATGGCGCCTGCTTTTGCTCTCTTGGAGATGGTTTTTAGACAAGTGAGGTGAGCTTGGCAGTGTGCAGTGTGAACACAAGTTTTCTGAAGAGCTCGGTGCTATGGCATTATTAGTTACTGCGGTGTTAGTCTGGGTGTGAAGCTTCCGCGTTTGGTTTCTTGGACCTAGGGATCATCTTAGAAACTTGACTATAGGCATGTCCTTCCGTACGTGTTGTAGTACTATCAAATGGCAGGAGCTACGGTTGGAAGCGCTTGCTTGAAATTTTCTTGTTAATTCCRTCGATGAGGTTGACGTCAGAGGCTATTTATGTTGAAGAAGAGATCGATCGTTGGCCTGTCGAAGGTAGGTATGGCTTGTGATCTTGTTTGCTGATGGCTTCAGAGCCCTTAAAAGCGCTCTGTTAGTATGGACGACAGGAGTTTGGCTCTCATTGGTTGTGTACCTCTGATGGTTAATCCTCGGTGAATTCATCGTTCAGGGTTTTCGGAGTTTGGTAATCGGATTGGCGCCAAATGCAGCTGCAGGGCGTGCGCTGGGCCTTCTGACCAGACTGGTATGCTCCCGATTCGATTGTTTCTGCTGCAAAGGAGACTCCGATCACCCATTATCTTGTAGTGTTCTTGGATTTCACGATGTGCAGGCGTCTCTGGTACTCTGGCTACATGCGCCATCGTGCGGATGTTTTCATGTTTGAAACATAGCTGTTTGTGCATGCATGTCTTACCCGTAATTCTGGCACGATTGCGCTATATAAGGGTCCTACTTGCGCTATATYTGGTTAGTTAATTCCTTTTTGTTTAGAGAAGATCTTCATAAACTTGGTTTACAATTCTTGCATTAGGGAAGTGCGAATGATCTGTTAAAKTTCGCTTACAAAATATATAATTCTATTAGCTGGATGCATGTCATTCATTTATGATGAGTGGACATCCTATTGAAGCGCCCTGGGAGGATCGCCGGAAGTGCAAGGGACAAGGTTTAAGCAGAGCATCCCCCGTGGTGGCAGGACAGTACTTCGTACAGCCTGCATTAGGAGGACAACTAGCAGCAGTCCCGGCGAACCTCGTGAGGGAGTTCTGGAATAGGCCAGGCCAAAGGACACCTTTCAGTGTCTGTTTCGATTTCAGCTTCTCAGCGGATTACCGTCGTATTGCATTAACTTTTGTAACTCTTTAGAAAAAAATTACGGTTAGTCATTATTAGCCTGATTATGAAACTCTTTTGCCAGTTGCGGGGTACGCTTGTGCCTGATATGAGTAACAGGACATTCTTATGACTATCCGTAAGCAAAGGAGCTGCTCGGTTGAAGGTTGTAATTGGTTCGCGAACCTACTCGATGTGACCTGGATTCGACCCAAGTTTCATGATAGTTTTGAAGATGTTCTTGATACGCATGTCATGAAATTTCTATCCGCTCTTGCGCGGAGCCTCTCGTTTTTGCATGACTGGAATTGGCGTTAATCTCTCGTTTTTGCAGACAAGAGGAAGGGATAATCGCTTCTACCGCTCCGCAGTGTATCAGCTCTACTTCTCGTGTAGCACGCTTGCAATTCTCATCCAGGTGATCAGAATCCTCTTTGCAGTCAAGGTTTGGAAAAATCAGACATTGTTTTAATTGGCAGAGAAATTGGCATTTAAACCAAGTCGTTTCATGTTTTTTGGACCTTCGTGGAATTAGTTATGACTTTTGAAGTTGGAATCACATAGGGTTCTAAAACATATGTTCACTTTGATAAATCGCCACATCGATCATTCAAAGGAGGGTCATCAAAGCTTATCTTCTGTGAAGTTTTTGGAGTCTAAACCTAAGAATATCAAAATTGACGGAGTCAGCTTAAAGTCTACTCGGCCTACGTCTACACCGACTCCTCGGATTGAGAAATCAGAAGATAAGCCCAAGAAAGGTCATCGTGCTAATGGAGTGAGTGGAAACGTTCCGTTGCCTCTCCCGTCWCCTCCTCCCTCTGCTGATGATCCTGTGCTAATTAAGCCTGACCTTAAAAGAAAGATCCCATCTCCTGAAAAGCCTTCAATTCCATATACGGAAGAGGCAAATCACCCGACACCCTTGCCTCCTGTAGAGAMTCTGGTACCTGCAGGTCATGAGAGTGACGTTGCTCCGCCTTCACCAACAGACAGTTCCTCTTTCAATCATCATCCCACCACCAACTATCTAGAGTCAAATGGAGGTCTCAGGCCTGCATCAAATGACGGGACGTTTGAGCTCGATCTAAGTTGCAGTGGTTCCTGTGACTCTGAACACGGAAATAACGACGTACCGTCTTCCAAAGCCAATCCTCTGGATTCACCCATCTCAGGTAAGATGTACTTTCCTACTCAAAGCTGGAGAGTTTCATGTGATTAGTGTCATATTAGCCAATACTTGCAGGCAATTTTGGAGTTTGATATGGATGAGGATCTAGGAGGTAGACCTTAATTTGAGATTTTATTTCATCATTCATTTCATCCTCCCTCTCTTCCCACATCTCATTTACTTGAACCTTGTTACATTTTAATAGATTGTCGATTGCTGATGTTTTGCATATGTTGTGTAGCCATGGCAAGGGCTAACTGAGCGCAGATCTTTGTCCTTCGGGATTTGAAGTGAGTTATGCCGTCATCATAATTTCCTGGCAATGATGATGGAAATTTTCTCTTAATGTTGCTATGTGCAGATCAAATCAAGACTGAAGCTGATGAAACCATCACACCTAATGTTGAAAAGGAGGGAGAGAATGGAGAGAATGGAGAGAATGGAGAGAATGGAGAGAATGAAGAGAATAGTGTGCCAACAAGTCAAAAATCAACTAAAAGTCGATACATGTTGGCCACGGTTTCTGCGAAAGCAAAAGCGCGCACCAGCTCTAAGACGAGAACGGAGGAAGACGAGTCACCTGCCAAACAGCAGAAGCGCCTCTCTTTGGGAAGCCCCTCAGTGTCACGACCGAAGTCTCCAAACATAAATGGCACAACTCGAGCAAAGCCTATCTCGCAGGTTTCACAATGACTTTGGGCTTGTGTCTTTTAATCACCTATTGAACGTAATGTTTAATGATSAATGGTTATATTAACTACAGGCGGTAGCTGTGGAGGAACTCTGAGTACCTCCGCTTGCCTAGAAAAGTTGAAGTTTCATTGATGTTATTTTTTGTGGAATATTGAAGGCATTAATGTTGCAGAGCTGTTAATGGAATGTAGGACAGGGACTGAGTTTTGTAAGTGTCCCCTAATTGGATAAGTTCGTGTTTCCAGGTGAGGGCTAGTTTGAACGGGGGGTTTAACGGAGGGCTCTTCAAAGAAAAGTCAGGGGAGGTTCTTAGCTCTGTGGACTCTGGTGCACACCCACTTTTGCGAAGGAAGTCTTTCGGTGGAGAGCCTAAATTGGCAACAAAGTGGAGGTGACTTGGCATTGCGGCATTCTAATTTGTATCACAAGGTTTACCAACCTTTTGTGTTGTATCACTAGATGAACACAGTGGATACTTTGGACCCTGTGACTGTTTTGAGGATCATAAATATGTGTAGAGGTTGTATTGTTGCATCCAGCTGGAGAGGAAACTCTTTATTAGTGCTGGATGTTGAGAGGTCGTTTTGCTAGATGAGCGATAGTTTTATTTCTCTATTTGGCAACCCAAGGAGGTGCTTAGTATGTTACATACGTTATTTTCCTCTTACTCGTATGGTAGCGACAAGAATTATCTTATGTGTCTGATATTCTGAATTTTGAAAGGAACGATGATGTTATCGCTGAAAGGCATCSAAGGTCSGTGTAAATATTCTTCAATTGGATKAGTTYCTTCACCGCCTGCTACGATCAATTGTTCAGTTATGCATTTCCACTGTTCCTCAAATACTTAGTGGTTCTTGATCTATTGACAGTGCATCTTGACACCTTTCCAGGCTTCTTACAGGTAACGATGAATATATTGTCGCAGAGGTTAAGACCGAGGGAGTTGAGAATCACGTGTAGTTCTATGGAATGAATAGTTAGGCAGATTTATTAACCCTTAACCCTTTAAGGACGGACCGATCACCACAGGGAAAGGCGGGGTGCAATATGTAGAGCATGACCGAGGGGAAGAACATTCTTCACGCACGTGTTTAGCTTTGGAAAAATTGTACAAACCAATACTTGATGCTACCCATTCAAAATTTGCGAGAAGGGCAGCATTGCACAAAACACTTTCATGTGAAATCTTTACTATCTTCATAGAATTAGGCCTAGGTGAAAATATGGAAGCAATTAAAGATTAAATTTGACTTCCCATGATGATTGACATATGTAAGGTCACTTTCACAGAATGAACGGATGAAAATTGGTGAGTATGCACTCACCAAATGAGTTTTTTGTCATCCAAAGGATGCAAAACGTCCACCTCGTCCTACCAGGGTTGAAGGACGCTAGGGACGTTTTGAGTCCTTTGGATGACGTAAATTAACTTTAGTGGATGCAGAAAAAGTATTTCTCATCCGTTTTTTTGAGAATAGGTATTTTTCATCTATTTTTTTCGGTAAACGTGATAGTAGAGATGTGCTTTGACATGGAAAGCACAAAATTGGGTCATTGAATGTCTTGTCATGTTTAGGTGTTGTAAATAGTAACACAAAGCCATAGAAATTCATGCCCACACTAATAGGTTTTCTTATGCCCATCATCAAATTAATAGGTGCTGTAGCAAATTTTTAGGTTTTGATGTCATTTTTAGGTGCTGCACGGTTTAACTTCCCACTGTCCAACATTCGGCAGTCCACAGCCCACATTTTCCCCATAGTAATAGGTCAATCCTTTAAGGGTTGATCTAGCAATGCAAAAAACTTGGTCTCTTGACAATTCTCCGAAAATGAATCCTTAACCCTTAAGCAATGTCAAGGCTATTTTTTGGTTGATGAGTGAGAGAGCATCTTTCTTTGCAAGACAAAATTGCAACTACTCATCCTCCAAATTTTGTGTGAAAAGGGAAGATCTTCTACAATTCTTTGACTTCCAATGCTTACTTTTGAATTCTTTTAAACCAATGATTCTCATGGTAACTGAATTCATGATTTCGATGGTGACCTACCCGACATTTAACCCTTCATCGCCTGAGGTCCAACCATGCTTAAAAGCATTCTCACTTTGCAAGTGTTAAAACTATCACTTTCACTTAGTTATGAAGATCTCAACCGTACAATATTGTAGTGTGCATGTTGTAGATGGTGTGGAACAAATTTGGGGTCATTTGACCATATAGATTGAAAGATTATAATGTTTTAGTGATGAGAAAAGGTGCTGAAATTTTCTTAAAAACACATTTGGAGGTGAAATTCGAGATCTAAACCGATTCAAATGAAAAAACATTAAACTGCAAAGTGATTCAAAACCAGAATATTTAGACTTTTTAAGTGAGCTTGGTTGCGTTCACACGGGCACTGAATCCCAGCATCTGCAGCTTCCCGCATCGTCGTCAAAGAACATTCGATCACGCAAGTGACATTCAACTTTCAAGAGTCGCAGTTCGATTCCATTTTTCTRCCGTTTCTGCATGCAATTCTCCACTCCATGTTTCTTTCAGCACAATTCACGACGCATTCAATAGCTCCATTCAATTGGTGTCCATCTCCTCATATATGGAGTTTGTTTCTTGTTCAATYGAGCAAACGTAGTTCGATGTTGTAGAGCGAGAGCGAGCGAGACAGGGTATTGATTGAGTCTGTAGCAATGTGGAGGGGAGGGGGACGAGGCTTGTCGAAGCTGCTGCAAAGGGAAATACCAACACCAACACCGCCATTTGAAGCGCGCTTTACGGCTGTAGCTTCATCGAGGTGGAATGCTGTGGCCTCTGCTTGGGCCGATCGACAGAWTGGTATGAGAAAAAATCCTTCACAGTTGTTGAGATGGTGGAATTTCGGTAAACTGGTAGCCTTTTTCAAATTGTGGAGCGCGTTTAGTGTTGGTGACATTCTGAGCTTCGGAATTGCTCTGAGACCCTTGGGTCTTCCCGGGCTCCGAAATTTAGGGTTTAGGGTTTGAGGATCATGTGGATGCTCCGTCRATGCTTCGTGGATGCTTGTTGCTCAAATTCAATTTTGGTCTTGAAGATGAGTTTTGTTTCCATCCTCAGGAGTCCATCACAACATTATTGAACAGAGTGCTATATATCCTCTAAAGGATTTTTTTCCTGCAGACAGACCTTATCGTGCGCACAAAGATACTTTATACTTTATAATTTGCCCAAATGGGTGCCTATAAGGTCTCTTGCATTCTCTTCTAGGCATTTGATTTTTTTGCTATCGTTTTTACGATTTGTTTTCCAGTGTTCTAAGATCTCCAAGGAAGCATGATTTCTTCCAAAAGAAAGGTCTTCCAGCAGAAGGTCAATAGTGTTGGAATTCTATTACAGAGGAAGGAGGCTAAGATGTAACTTGGAATGGCAGTCCCCTGGTGGCAGCAGCGAATGRGTATCAGTGTTACTGGGGATGGATCGGATTCACATGATGATTTTAAGCCTGTGCAGAAAGACGGTTCTTCTTTACCGTCCGTGCAGGAGCACATCGAGAAGGTGATATACAATCTTCATTTTCCTTAAGCATGGTCTTTGATTATGCCTAAAATCGTCTGAATAATCGTCTGAATAAGCATTTCAATATCATTCCTATTATTAAATTGTCTCAATTATTGGGAATTGTGAAGGAGATTTGAGAGTCTCTTAGCATGCGTTTTTGGACATTGTATGAGTAAACTATGAATTTTCAAAGTATTGAAAGTAAGTTTATCCAAATTTGATCATAGGCTCTCATGAATAGAGTAGAGTTTGTACATTTTAGGCAAGAATTTGTAAGAGGTAGTTTAGAAACAAGTTGGTGTTTTTATAGCTTGAAACGTCTCTGTGTACAATCATAATGTGTGCTATCCGATGTTGATGGAGACCACAGGATGTCAAAGARAATCCAGTGTTGGTTTATATGAAAGGAGTACCTGAAGCCCCTCAATGCGGGTTTAGCGCTATGGTTGTTCGCATATTGGATGAATATGGTACAATATTCCACAACTTAACCCCTAGGTGCTTGAACTAAAGATAGTAAGATCATATTAAATAATTGTATCTYCTCTAGAATATCTGTATCACTATTTCATGTAGAGTATTCTTCCCTCTCCGCAGTGATATATTACACAATTTTTTTGAAGCTTCCTCTATGAATATTATATGAATGAAGTGCACTTTTCAGTACATTCATCACAAATAGAATTTTCTTCATAATTCATGGGGAGGTCTCCCTATTGTCAGAGTGATAGGAAGGCCTCTGTATGAGACATGAGCAGACCTTGTTTGGAACAACGTAACCTCCCCATGAACTACGGAAAAGACTCATTCTATGATGTTTGTCTAAAAATTCCCGAAATAATCAAATTTGATTGAAAACCTTGTTTCTGATGTGCTTCATGCGCACCTTGTGACTGCTAGACTAAACTCAGTCTCCTGTTACTCTATACATGTTGGTAGACGGTCTGGAAGCATCATAGACTGTTTGTGATTTAGTTGTTTACAGTGGCCAAAAATTGAGTGTCTTGAACTTGTCTTCTCGCACAACTCAATGGGGAAGGTTCTTAGTCAGGTGTCTTAATTTTTAGTTTGTAAATCCGGGTTCATTTATAGGGTACGCAGCATGCAGGTGTGCAGTATAAGACAAGAAATGTTCTTACTGATCCGGAGCTTAGAACGGCTATCAAGGAGTATAGGTACGTTATTTTAATTTGAGCAGTCCACTCGACCATTGTTGTAGGGTTAGCATTGTAATCTAAATGAATATCTGCAGCTGCTTGAMACACCTGACTTGAATTTTTTGTGATTTTTGGGTCAGACCAATGGACGCTAAATCTCATTTTCTTTCAGACACAGTCGAAACTGACATTTTCTTTCGTTTGCTTGAGAGCGTGTTTGTGAGTTCCAGAACCTTTGCTAATTCCATATACGAGATCAATTATTGATAGTTGAGAGAGTTTTATAAGTATCTCCAGAGTGTTCAAATTCAAATATAGCTGAGCTACTTTGTRCTTTTGAATGCAGTAATTGGCCCACTATTCCACAAGTATACGTGAACGGCGAGTTTGTTGGAGGATCCGACATTGTCATCTCCATGCACAGGGTATATTGACGTTTTACCAATCTAATTATTGCATTTCATTTTAGAGGATCATGCACGTAGATCAGCCCTTAGACTTTTTTAGCATCTATCCTGACAGATCAATTGGATCTCTGATCTGCACGTGGGACAGTCAGGGGAGCTTGAGAAATTACTGAAAKATGTGAAGAAGAAGAAGRGCTGATTCTTCCTTGGGATGAGCAWTTTTGCGTGGTATATATGGTGATRGTGAACAACAGCGATATTCTGAAGAAATGCCAAGCTTCTGGTGAGTCATGGGATGATACGATGCATTGATGTTAACATTAACATCATATTTACGGTGAAATTTTTCTCATACAATTTACAAGAGCTCTCGGTTCTAACAATCCCTCAAAATAGAACCAGAAGCTCTACTTCAAGTTAAATTTATCCAAAAAGTGTAGTGATGGAAATTCCAGCTGCTTTCATATACATGGAACCTGTTCAGGGTTTTCATYGTTCTCTGTCGTGATTGCAARAAACTTTGAAGCTAGAGAATACTGTATGCATCAATACTATTTGCATCAATTTGAGCGTTTCCACCAATATGTAGGAGTGTGCTTCATTGGGAGATCACTATACAATTGTGGAGAGATCACTTTGGACACAAGGGCCAAACTCTGTTGAGATCGAATTGTTTTCTCACCCACATGTATGAATTTCTTATGCAATCTTATAAAGTAGGAGTTTGTGACGAGAGACAACCCCATTTTCTTTCAAAGATCATGCTTATCCCCCCTAGGCTATTAGTCCCATTGAACATACGAATAATTTAGATAATATCCATCAAGTGTCATAATAAGTTACATGAATTGTTGTTTGGTAACATGGGTGAGTATATGAGATAGGATCATGTCTCTAACGATTTTAGTTTCTTCTACTTCACTTTTTTTTTGGAAAGAGTGGCATTGGTTGCATGTCCAATATGAACAATTTAAAGTTTTGAGAGTTTATGCAAGCGTTGCCAAACTTTCAATTGTGGATAATTGTAAGGCATGTGTTACTATCAAGGGAATGTCTAAACTAAAAGCTTCATGATCACCATTTGTAGATTGGAAAAGTCTATATAGATAGTCTATATCCTTGTGTGTTTTTTGCACTATGAAAGTGCATTATAAAAAATATCAAGTTTTTGATTAAGTTGATATTGTGTCACATGGGGTAGTATGGGAAATATTGATTGAATATTTGAAATGAAGTACTTAGTGATGCTAGTTGGGGATTTTATTATTTTTTWAATCTTTGTGAGAATCTATGTAATCAYGTGTAAATAATTTTGAAAAAGATCACAAATTGCCAATACTATTTTTAAAACACCCTAGTCTTTAAAACATACTMCATGGAGTATAAACCATTAAAAAAAGGACTTGACAATGTTAGAGACATAGAAATTTTTTTAGCTATTTTGAATGTTATAAAGTATTGAGTAATTTTTCTAATTTTAGTAAAAATTGGAGTGATTCTTGAGACAAAAGGTATGTTTTTAATGATTTTATTCTAGGACAAATTGTAAATAATGAAGATCATTAATTTTGTTACAATCAGTGGTATTCCATTACTTTTTCACCTTTTGAGAGTACCTATTATGAAATATAAATATATACTTGTCCTAGATGTTAGAACTTTATGTACATATATGTCACAATTTTTGGCACTAGGATTGCGCCCCTTCAAAGAAATTGACATTTAAAGTGTTTGATATCAAAATATGTAATGTCTTCAGAGTGATTTTAAGGAGAGTTTGGTCCTAAAAAAACAAATTGGCTATATGAACTCAATGTGAGGTTATGGCATCAAAGTCACCGACCATTCAAATGATCATCAATCTTGTTAAATTGATGAAATTTGACATTTTTGGCACTATTAAAGGTTTTATTTTGAAACAAACTTCACACAAAGTCTATCCGGTTGGCTTTTGTGTGTATTTAAAAAACTTGTGTCCTTTGAGGGTTAAATTGGTGATATTCCAAGACTTTGCCTTTTCAGGTTGCGTGACCTTGAATACATGTCCTAGTTCTTAAAGCTTTGTCTACAGTAAAACCTCCCTAACTCAATAAGATTGGGACTGACATATTAGATAAGAGAGGTTATTGCATTAGGGAGGGGCATGATCTTCGTATGTGGTTCATATTGTTAGGTGAGGACCAACAATCAATGTTCTCTGACAAAACTTTATTGAGTTAGAGAGGATCAAGTTAGGGAGATTCTATTGTATAGGGCAATGTCCGATGAGGGTTGCCAAGGAAGACAAAGCCCGACGAGGAGGCCATCTTTTTCCCGCAATTCCTGACAAGAAGAGCAATTGCTTGGTGTAAAACTCCTAGTAGAAAAATGGATGGTAAAGAGTTTGCAGAGTACAATTTGGATGAAGAATACATAATCCACAATTACATGTGGAAAACCACGTAGTTGCACTTGAAACCCTAATTATGCCAAGTAACCCGCCTGCAGAATGAATGTGAAATTTGCTACGGCAGTTTATGTAAGGTAGAAGGTCCATAAACCAACCATCTAAGCATTGGAACTGAAATTTAGGCAGGTGAAACTTCTCAAAATATTTTTCAGTGAATTTTCCTTCAAAGAGAAGAGGAGTTGGCATCTAACCCAAGTGGTTTCATATTTTTTGGATCATTTTTGAATTAGTTATGAAATTTTGAAGTTGAACTAACATAGGGCTCCAAAACCGCCCACCCCTGAAATGTACACGGTTAGTACATCAGTAAAGGCTATGAAAAAACAGCATGTACAAACTGTGTACATTTATGGGGTGGGTGATTCTAAATGCCCGAACTGTTCTGGAGCCTTCTACCTTAGATGCATGATACAATTTTGGGTCGGCTGGGTTCATGCCAATTCAACAAAAATCGATGATAAAGGATACTCCGTATAAGCTTACAGCGCAATCTTGTGAATCAGTCCAAGTGAAACCATCATTTTACTCAATAATTAGAACCAGCAACAAACACAAYGGCCTGTCAGTGAGTTGTGAGCATCATCCACAGAATGGATTGCAGTTGTTACATCACCGCTGCCAACGTCACTGAACTGTAAGTTTGGCGTGCCATTCAAACTTGTTGACGCTTCAAAAAGTACAACATTCTTCAATTTTCCATTACGAAAGTTCTGTACTAAGTTATACATTTATAATCAATTAATCATGGATGGTGCTTCAAGCCAAAGATTTGTCCAAATCAATCTTGTCATTCCTCCAAAGCAGTTCTTGGATCSGTGTGAAAAAGTTGATCAGTGTGTTCTATGGGACTACAATGCAACATTTGGATGTCATATGCAAAAATTTATGTTGGTAGAAATAATTTAGAAATACAGAGATATAACACACAAATAATGTGCACAACATTCTAGGAAAAATTGAAGTGTTAAAAGAGAAAACATTGAATCATTTGCCTAATTCTGCTGCAAAAAGTCGTAATTTGGGCTGCATACTCTTAAGGTGGGTACACCCAAATTCACACCCTCTTTAAAACTGCCATTAGAGATTCTCCAAAGGGTTGCTAGCGTTTGACAAGCTACTGAATTTGTGGAGCCTACTAAGCTACTCAGAAGAGGGAATCTCTAACAAAACAAAGTTTCACACTGTGCAAATATTAGGAGTTCCAAGAAGTATATTTCAATTTTCTATTCGGCAATTGATAGAGGAAGGTGCTTCGGATTTGCTTTCAAATATAAACCAATGCTCATCACAACCCTCCCCCATTTAACTACTAGTACTTGAAAATGAATGCTCTTACATTTGGGAGTGAGATGAAGTACAAAAATAGGGGAAAAGTTCATCCTTAGGCCAAATAAATGTAATGCAAGGGTCCCTTGTGGAGAGTCCACAATTTTTCTCTAATGCTACCATCATCACTTTGTATACATCTCCAAAACCAATATGTAGATATGTTAATGAAACTATTTTAGAACCGGTCAAATACCAAAAATAAATTTGACCCTTCGTTACTTTTGCATACGGTATCCAAATGTTGCATTCTTTGATGCATACAAACCTCCTCTTCGTTGCCGTTGCAACAAGAAGATTATTTGACCAATAGAAACGAGTCACAGTAGCAAGAAAAAGTGGCGGTTTTCAGGGTATGTACTCACCTTCCTAGTTAGCCCCTAGCGATACATACGCCAAGCTACATACCGTATGTGTTAAGCCTATTGTTTCAAACACAAATTAAAAATTAAAAACTATAGTGCTACTTAGAAGAGAAGAACTCCAAGTTTGCAGGTCCCGGGAACCCGGCCACATCAATGGTAGGGTACTGTAAGCCGACGTACAAGCCAAGCTTGCAAGGCCGCCAGAGTCTGATAATTCCAAATTGCAAGTTTCTTGAGTATCTGCCATTTGAAGCCATTGCCGGCAGTCCCATCAGGATTTTCAGGAGGAAGGTAAGGTAAGGTAAGGTAACGTAAGTACGTACAGTTCCCAGCCATTTGCTTTTGAATGCAGCAGCCATGTTATCATAGTTGATAATAACGTAGCTTTTATAGCTTTGTGGGCTTAAATTTGTTCTCACACAGTCATATGTTGGCCTCATACTTACTTCAAAATTTAATAAGGTAGGAGGTCCTGAAATGGAGCAGGTTCTAAAACCAATCAGGCTCTGGAGGTACATTTTGCACTCTCCAATGTACAAGCAGTCTACATTGGAAGAGGTGGTCGGTTTTAGAGCCCACTGAAATGCACTTTTCTACAACTTCAAAAATTCATGTCTAATTCCATAAAGCTCCAAAAAATATGAAACAAGTTGGGTTAGATGCCAATTCCACTTGTCTTTCAAGAAAAATTTACTGAAAATTATTTCAAGCAATTTCACCGTGCCAAATTCAGCTTCAGCCCTTAGATGGGCGCTTTATGGACCTCCTACCTTACTCTGCATTGGAGACCCTACTAAAAATCAAGAGTAAGATCTCACAATTATAAACCTTAAAAAATGAATAATCATAATTCAATTAGTAGTAGCCACTTATGTAGAGATGGATGATTTTGGGCAGTTTTGTGAGTATTTGTCCATTCTGAAATATGGTTCCTGAAAGGTTAAGTAGCAAAAGAACTTCGTTTCTTGAAGTCTCATTTTATAAGTTTGTTGATGATTTTACCCCCTCACTGCCCAAGGGAACCAAAAGTGTCCTTGAGATAGTCTAGAAGTCCAACTCAAAGTGTTGAAACTTTTGCATTTGATGTCAAATATAATAAAACTTGTTGGAAAAACTACATCCTCTCTTCTAGTTTGTGTGATAAAATTTTCAAATCAATCCAAGGTGTAGTGATTTTTTGGAAGTGAATCAAAGTTCACATGTTCACTTTAGCTTCACCAAATTGCATTTTGACGGTTACAACTTCAGGGCTTGTATCTCCTTGATCCAATTTTCTTTTTCAATAAGTTTTTTTGGATTACGTTTCCCTAAAAGTCTAGTTATTGTGGTAAAATTTTCATGTCATTCCCAAGTTGTTTTGAATGTTTGGGAGCAATTCAAAATCAAAATCCGGACATTTTTGGATTATAATAAACTTCAGCAGCTTATTTCTTCTTCATGCAGTATCTATTTCCAACAATATTTTTCTGGAAAATTTGTGCGTACTAGTCTAGTTTGTTGTGGTTAAAACTTCATTTCAATCCAAGAAGTTACGAGTGATTACGAAGCATTTTAGTATAGGGAGGTTCGGCCATAGACATTATTTTTGCCAAATTGTTTTGGGATAAACTCTCAAACTTAAGGATGAATAAATAAAATTTAAGATATAGCTTGAACTATTCATCTGTATTCACAATAATATGCATGGACAATGTAAATAGCTTCATCATATCGATCAAGATTGAAGATTACTTTTTGCATTATTTAAATCAATGAAATGCAAATTCCTTCCACTCATGTGTTAAGTGATAAGTGTTGTCTTTTTTTGACACAAATAAAGGTGGCCCTTTACTGTAAGAGAAAAATACAAGTCCCAGCAGCAAACGGCCTAGGGGGTAGAGGTAAGTGGTTAGCAGGCAAGCCTAAGTTAGAAGGAGAGAGGTGCAAGCCTGAGTGACGGAAGCCGCACCATGCAAGCCACAACTACCAAAGGAGGCTGAAAAACAAAGCTTGCCCGAAAGTGGGCCCAATAGAGCCTCTTGTCGACTATCTCCGCAATTAGGCTGTTACTACACCACCTCTTGACGAATCCGTCTTTGACACAATTTGTCCGAGCAGTTTGCCTCACCGTGATCATGCACACCTCTTCGCATTCAACGCGGCCATAGTCTACCAAACCTAACCAAATAAGTGTTGTCTTTCAAGTGGATAAGATAGTCACTCACAGGGGACAATACAATTAAAGTATTAAATTGTTTATTTCAATTGTACAAGATGATAGTTTATTTGTATTACATCTTGTCCCCCTTCCCCGAGTGAATTAGTTGATTCATATTACTGATTGGTATATACCCTCCACACACAAATATTTGTATTTTTCAGGAGTAGTTTGGCGCCAATTGATATGGAGTATATTAGAATATTTCGTATCCATACTCCACATGGATACATATGTATTTTATATATGTATATGCATCTTATATCTCTATCTATATATTATTTTTATATCCATCTTCTATATACATATATGTATTCCAAAGTATTTGCATCCTACAGTATCCATAATGTATTATTTATTTTTCAAGATCAATGGTGTTGGAAGGGGGGATTCTTATTGATAAGATCACTGGCTTTCAATTTCACAGAGAAGGGGGGGTGCATTAATTGTAACCTCGAGGGGATGCATCTGTTCAAGAGATAAGTAGATGGCAAATTTCATTAAAGTAGCAGTATTCCATGTGCCATTTTCAACCCTGTAGTTTGAACTGCTTAAGTGAAATGTAGGACAAGTATAGATTTTAAGTCATACGATGTTTGGAGATGTCAAAAATCTATGACGTATTTAGATTTCAGACCGTGCGGTCTTAAACATCTAGGACTGATATAGATTTTAGACATCTAAGACAAGTATAGATTCCAAAAATCTATGACGGGTTTAGATTTCAGACTGCGCGCGCTTTTCACAATTCAGTAATAGTGATTTATCATCAAGTCAACGATAAGATGAGACTGCAAATTTTAGGCAATCAAAGTTTTTAATATATTATTTGTATATGTTAAAGTCTCAAATTATCGATTAATCTCAAAATTGAATTGTTGTAACGGTTTATCTTCAAGTCAATGATAAAATTGAGACTACACTTTGTCCAAATATAACAAATAAGGCCTTCTATACATAAATTCATAGTATATACAAAACACATATAAGCCAACATAAGTTATTAATAATATAAATATTTGATATTAATAGGATATTTGAGGTGTTTAAAGTTGATTGCCTTATATGCTTGAAGTCTTTGAAATTCGTTCAAAAGTCCCAATTTAACTAATGTAGTGTTGACTCCCTTGAACATATATACTCCCTTTTTCCCTCTAAATACCTTCCAAAAAATTTCCCATGAGAGAGTAACTTTTTTTTAGTCTATGTGCCATTTATACATGCATTCAAGAACCAATAATCCATTCCTTAAATCTATGCAAAATCTCTTGCTTACGTGCCATTGTTCAAGCATTCGAAATTTCATGCAGAAACTATTGTATTTGAGCATCATTTGTCAATGCTTCCATTTTATCATTGTTGATGATTTAAAGGTTGGAAGCCACAATAGAATTCTAGAAAAATCTTCTTCCAATGTAAATACTTGCAACAAAGAAGTTTGGCCCACTTCATGAATAAATCTTTATAGGGCCCAACTGCCCAAGTGGTCACATAATCCATCATCAACACGATTGTCTAGAAAAAAAACAAGTACAAGGTGCCTCATATGGGCAAGGCCAAGCTTGCTAGGTGAAGAACATTTGCTCTTTGATCACTTGCCCTTATGAGGTCATTCAACACAACCGATGCTTATTCAAGATTTCAAGAGTCAAAATTAATAAATGAAGCTTTTTGGTGGAACACAAATTGTGCATGATTTGGGATTTTTTAGAGGGACAGAGGGTGTACTAAGTTAGTTATCCCCTAATCACATAATGATCCAAAGGGGGGTACTTTCAAAATGGGTCAAAACTACCAAGAACAATTTCATTGTTCATTTTTCTTGAGATTGGATAGTATGTAATTGGCGTAGGATCTTGTAATTCAAATTGAAAGTGAGCACTTCAAAAATTTCAAATGATTTGATTGCACAATTTAATTGATAATTAGTAAGTTTGAAGTTTTATTTGTCAATGGAAAAGCAAGGTTGCGCACTTTGACGGAGCATATGTTAGTGAGAATTTTTTGAAATGATGACATTTTATGCTTAGTGACAGAAGAGAGCGCTGAGACTGCTTATCTAAAATTTGACAACATTCTAGTTCTTTTGTAATTTTTGGTGGACCTTGCAATACTCATTGATCATTGAAATGAGAGTAGTGTTTGTAAGAAAAACAAGAATGGGCACACTTGTCTTCTCCTTAAGCTCCTTGGACTTGTCCTGAGTTTTGAAGTAGGCAACAATTGCATTGGTAGTTGACTTTTCACTATTTTCAATCCATGCCCAAACTTTGAAACATGAGCCATGAACTACACTATATTTAGAACTTCTAATAATCCTCACTCTCTAAACTAATAAAACTCTCCACAGATAATGTGTCAAACTAGTCCCGGCCATTGATTTATTACTTATTAGAGGTTCTATTGTACACCACTCCACTTTAGGAAATTCCACAAGGCACACAATGACTTGGAATGTGATGAAACTACCTCCATCGGATTCATAACACACTCTTTTTTCCTTCTTCTAGAAACCATTTTTATTTACAAAAACTCAAAATTTGAGAGCAGGCATCTCCAAAAAAAGAGGGGCAGCGACCAGAAAAATGGTCACTCACTGGGGTCATTACATTAGGGGTTAAATACTAGGAACCATGATCAGATCCAGAATTGCTATAATTCAGATTCTTTGAGGTCCGTTTCCTTTTTGACTGTCATGTATGTCAGTATGTCACATTACCGCATTTGAATTCTCAAAGACGGAGTTCYTGGAATCATTTCTGGCATTTTTCTTTTCCCAAGTGCGAGCATAATTAATAACGCAGACTGCAAGGCCGGATTGCATTTATGATGTAGCAAGCAGGAGCTCGCTCGGGTACTACGTTACCTCCTTCCTATATATACGTGGTACTCATACCACCTTCAAAAATTCAGTGAGTGAGTACTGTGAAGCTTTTCATTAAGGAAATCCAGAACACGGAACTGACTGATATCGATCATCTGAAGTACCTTCCTCACTGGTACAAAATAATACGGAGTACGTGTATATTTATATTCCAGAGTCCAGACGGTCGGTCCTTCGACTCTTCAAGTTCGCATGCAGCTAGTCTTGCTAGCTTATTAACTTAGGCGCCTAGCCTGTTGTGCAGCTCTCTCATCAGTCACTCACTCACTTCAGATGCAACAAGAACTTCATGATTTGAAGGTAACTTGGTTTTRAATGCTTCTAGCTGCCATGATTTCGAAAGATGTCAGCAAGAGAGCATTACAGTTTTTTAATTTCCGGACTGCAAAAGCTAGCTAGCTAGTACACAAGCTAGCTAGCTACGTCATGAGTGCATACTTTCCAACCTTATATAATTCAGCCTGGACTAGACTCGATCAGTACTGTGCCGGCGGCCGTGCTAGCACTTAGCAAGTTTGCAGAGATTCAAAGACTTCAACGTCAATTGCATTAAATTGGCTGGATTCCGTTACTTTGGTGAGGTTCAGGCCTCAACCCCWAATCTTGATATAATTATACCTTTTCCTAGTTTGTGACCAGCTGATAATATTAGATTATTAGACCTAATATACACTGTGTGTCACGATTTTTTTGCTCCGCACAATTTAACGAAATTGAAGTTTTAAATTTACATCTATGCTTGCTGACATACTCCCAATCCTCCCATGCCATTGAGATTTGCTGGTGACTCAGAATCGGAAGCTGCTCGTCAATTTTGTTGATATATCGTCCACTGTCTGACGAAATTAAACGCCCAATTTTGTGAAATCAATCTGCACAAAGGGTCTCAAATTAAATGAGGAACTGTAAGCAGAGCTTTTCAAGAATGATCAAATACACTTAAAAAGTACCTAATTATTTCATCATGCATGCAACGACTCTATTGATCTCAATGTCAACGTACGCTAAATGTCAATACACGCCAAAGCGCGCTTTGATTAAACGAATTTCTTCTTGGAGAATTTATACAATCGAGTGTAATTCGTGCCAACAAGGAGCAAAAAAACATTTTTCAAGCTACACCAGTTTGCAATTCTAGCTACTCTAAGTTAGTATTCCAATATATAACTGACGATCGAGTTCACTTAAATTAAATAACTTGATTCTGACTTTGATTCTCTGTGTGCTCTTGCCCGCTCCGGCCTTGACAGGCTTGCATATCCAAAACTAGCCTTATTCGATTCAGATCCCTTCCATAGCTTCATGGATCCAACATTCTGCTCACGGGTATCTAGCTAGCTAGCTGGTCCAGGTCCTACTCGATCATTGTCGTCAACACTTTAATCATTCACAATATTACATGCAGAGTTTAGGGTTCAGGGTTTAACTTCGAGTTCCAAAAATTACTTGAGATCGATAACATGAGAGAGAATTTTTAATGCTGCTGCTGCTGCTGCTGCTGCTACCACTATGCATGCCAGAGATGCACCAGATTCTCGTGGCGCTTGACGTGAATATGGCACGTCACGTCTGCCAGCATCTGGTCCGGTGCTTGGTCCCTCATTTGGACCCTCGTTTGGTCCCGTCGTTGCTGCATCCAATCCTCGGTGTGGGCAGCCATGGGAAGCGCAGCAGTGGTACTACAATACCTGGCATCATCGAAATTCTCTCGGAGGGAAGCGAAGTCGCCGTGGAACACCAGCCCCAGCTCATGGTGGTCTTGCAATTGGAGCACTTTGGGCCTGCAGGCTTGCTGCAGGAGGGAGCTTCGGAGCTGCAGGGATTGGTGCTGCTCGGCGACCGTGTGAAGCCCCGTGACGTTGTGCTGAAGCTCTGGGGCTGGGATGGAGGAGGGAGGGTGCAGGACGACGGGCGTGCCGTAATCGTCCACGCTGATCTCTTGCTTGCAGGTGAAGTTGAAGTGGTGGTAGTCGCGGAGGGTGGAGGTGAACTCCCTTGTGGGGAAGGTCCTGGATTCCGAGAGGAGCTGGGTGCTTGGGCCCAGGTCTGGTTGGGGTTGCGAGTGCGAGTGCGGGTGGTCCTCGTCGAGGGAGCACGATGTGTCSTCTGGGCTCTTGCTCTTGAAGTTCTTCATCTTTCGGAACACTCGACACACTACCCASCCATCTGAYTCCTGCACATTATTTACCAGTATGTCAGCTACTACTGCTCTGCTCGATCAGATATCTGACTTACCTGCCAGTCACCAGCAGCCATGCCAGGGATAACGTACGTACCTTGCAGAAAATTTTATTTAATATAGTCTAATTGCAATCCTTCAAATTGCCAAATATTTGTCAATCGGACTCACTTATCATGGATCTGTTATTTAATTAGTTAGTACCTGTTGATTAACATCAATTCTGTTACACTGACGAGATTATTTTGAGCGATTCTGGGCGTAAGAATCAAGAATGACATTCCTCTGCAACAATGCTTTAAACCTACTTAACTACTTAAGACTGATATAGATTTAGTTTTTTTAAGACGTCCACCATGAAAAGTACAGGCTAATGTCTGAATGTCTCGAACATCCACCAGGTGACCAGGGTGTCGTTCAAGGTATGGTGTCATTCTCAAGGAATCATTTTAAATTAGCTCACGTTTCTACAGGAGACTATGGTCTACAGGTTAAATACACAATTATTTAAATAATCCAGTTAATAGGTTAATACACAAGCTTTGATTGCTGCTGCACAGGACCCGGCCAGGCGACATACTACAGTAGCTATCTCGAGCCGGGGTCGATCCCAAACACCCGATGCTTAATTGATTCGATCAACTCACCACAAGTCCCGTCATACAGGCACGGAGAAAGAGTTTGCAAAGGATGGTCTGTTTCATCTATTTGCCTTSGCGTGTGTCCTTCATTCTACCTCGAGTGCGAAGTTTCATTAAATAAATAATTGACACCCCATGCCAGGTGGTGTCATTTCGCATGTCACTCTATCGCAGGAAATTGTCCTACCAGGGACTCCAAACAGTTCAAAGGGCAGGCTCGCAGGCTAGGGCCGGGAGGGTTAGCTCAGCTTAGGAAGACTGGAAGACTCGGCTTCAATTAAACTGTGTGCAGTGGCTCGCGTCATTCCAAGGGCGTCATTCAATTCTGCGCTAGCTCTCTTTTCTAGTTTCTACTAGTGCCAAAATACAATCAATTGTAGCGTTAGAAATTGTACATAGTCGATCAGTTGTGAGTGAGTGTCACGTCTCTTTTGATGATTTGGTGGTATTCATAATTACGAACTTTGGCACTTTTGAGGAGACTCMACCTGAAACTTAAATCTGTACAGGTCCTAGCTTGAGGAGATGTATGAGAGAGAGAGAAAGGGGGAGAGAAAGGTTGACGTTACGTACGTAATTGGCGACGGCGGGGCCCGTACTATTGCTAATTCCTGTATTCCCGAGCTCGGCCTGCTCCATGAGTCGAAAYTCGTGCATGATCCAGTCCGTCTTCTGGCCGTGCGGTGCGCGACCCAGGTAGAACACCAGCGTCTTGCGCAGCCCCATAACGTGCCGCCGCGGCGTGTGGATGGGCTTGTCGCGACCCGTGGCCTTCCAGAACCCCGCCGCAGTCGCGCGGTTCGCGCGGTTGCCCGTCGGGTACTTCTTGTCCTTGTGACTGAAGAAGTACCAGTCGCTCGACTGCTCCGCCGCATCCTCGCCGATCCGGCACAGCTCTGCAGGCATGCATGTAATTAGCATCCCGCTCAGTCACAGACATTGTTACAAAATACACACACACACACACACACACACTTGCGATTCAAACATACAGTACCATGCCATTAATTATTCAAATGCACAGTACCATTATTATTCAAGTATTAAAATTCTATCGAGAATCTACTTCTAGCTAGCTAGTATTAGTTCTGATATTCGATTATCTAGCTTGTTTCATGTAATTGGAAACCAGCTCTAGATCTGACATACATTCACTCCATTCCGTTTTAAAAACGATATGTGTGTCGTTGTCAGACTCGAAATGCAAGTATCTGTTTCTCACTCATCGTTCGAATTGATGAATTGCTTGCACGACTAAGAGAAAAACTCGCTTGAGAAAACACCGTGAGTAAAATGCAAACGAGCAATGAAGTGGGCTACCGGAATTCAACCCCTTGTAACAACGTTACTGACAATATTCAGATGTGATTCCAAAGTTGGACATTTAACGTTTCGATCTACTTGTCAGTCCAAAATGAACGACGCTTATGAGCGTGTTTGCTGAAATATGTTGCATGCTTGTGGAAAAGCATTACTCAAACATCGCTCAAGCATTTACTAAAACGATGCATGTAGCTAAAAMCGTTGCTTAACCCTTCAAATTCTAGTATACTGAGCTGATGAGGCCYCACCGGAACGATTCGTTGACGTACAGTAAATACTAGTGATCGATAGAAGAGTAACTGGAGGATAATGCTCCAACTTCCACATACGAAATTCAAACACTTGTAACGATTCTTCTTGAGATAGATCAATAATTGTTGACTGTTCAGTGAGTGTCTTACCATGGAGGTCCCAGGGCTCAATTTTGTAGAGGTCCAACTCCTGAATGAGYTGATCTTGCTGCGCTCTTCCAACCTTGCCGTGCAGGTAATAACCCACGAGCTCCTCGTCTGTGGGGTGGAACCGGAAGCCCACGGGGATCGGTGCTGCAGCATGGTTGTTGTTGTTGTTGCTGCTGCTGTTATTGTTGTTCATCGCAAGCCTTGTACCTGTCAAAACCAATTTCAAAGCTCTTACTCTTGCTCAGGATGTGACTGCACTTCCCACTTCATTGGCAACAGTATATCAGTATGTTGTTTGGACGAATTAAAACACGCTTCTAGTTAGGACAGAGCTTTCGTGAAGGCCGGAGGACACGAGGAGAACTATAAACAGAAAAAAAAAAAAAAAAAAGGAATGACTTTCTTCTAATCGAAACCAGAGTGATTGATCATTGGAAAGATTAACCTTACATTGGACCAATATTCGTGAGTGTGGAAGCTGTTGAATTGGGAAAATAGCATGGGTCCGAAAGCAAAATCGAGTCACAGTCCACTTTCAGTCAAGATAAGTGCCCGGATGAGTGTGATGATAGTGTCCTATGTCGCCTATTGATTACCGAACGGTACTGATTCAGAAGACTGAAACAAAGTAGTGATCCTATCCTTTCGCTCTGCCCGCGCTCTCATCGATCGACACCGAATATAAAGACACAATCTATTTCGAGAGGGAGATTTGAAAGTTGGTGTCAGCCAGGTTGGTCCTGGTAGCGGCTGCAGCCTAAACGAGTGCTGCTCAGGGTACACCACAGCCTGAAATCACCATTTTTGTGGTACTTTCTGGGAAACATACRCTGGTATCTTCGAAGCTGTTAACCTAATCAATCTCACTGTTAAGAACTCAAAGAGCATTCATAAATCTACGAAACTAGCTAGCTAGTACAAATCTGAGACAATGATCAGAGTCCTGCCGAGCTCCTGCTTAACCGGGAGCTAGCTGCATGCTCCACCTTTCACTGYCAACTCTATACTAACTAGATTTTCGATCATGCAGCAGAATCAAGTGTGTGCAATTAATTTTTATCTCCTAGCTTTAGAGGGAGAGCTCTCCTGCCTGTGCTGGCGACTGATGCAACTCGATCACTGGCCAGAGGAACTAGCTAGCTTCAGATTAAGGCGCATGTGATCAGAGTTCATAAGCAAACCCCCAGGCTGACATTTTCATTGAACTTGCCAGCTAGCCAGCCRGCCAGCCAGAGGTACGGTTGCGAATTGAAAATGGCGCAGACAGTCTGCGCAATCAGTCTAAGAAGCTGGAGCATTTATGGAAGTGGACCTCAGGCAGCAAGGCCGAGACTCCTTCATAATATCCTGTGGAACAGAGATCTAGAGAACCAGGTCGTCTAGTCAAATCGAATCGTCCAGAAGATGTTGACCGATCGACCATTGGTCGTGTCAACAGAACACTACGGATCATTCCCCACTCCACAGGAGAGAATTACAAGAGCTTGCGAGTGCGCTTCCCGGTGCGCTTCGTAAAGGCGAGGGAGGTCAACATGAGGACCTCGTCAGCTGGGTACTTGTCAGATGCTTCTGCATCCCCAAGGCCGAGTACAGACATTTCCAGCTTCTCCTGGAGGTCAGCAATTCAGCATGGAGGGCAATCACCTATTATCATGCCTATCGAGGCTGGCGACTAAGTTGCTATCACTATTCAAMCGCGGACCAGCCAACTAAGCCACATCAGGCCTYGCCTCTTTCAAGTAACTGACATAAWTGTTTTCTTAACCAMTTTTATCTAACAGTCATGAATATATTCCATGCATCCTGAGACTTCAGTACTCGAACGTTCTTAATTATACTTACGAACTGCTACCTAGCGTTGTGCGCAGGATGTTGCCGCGCCAGAATTCATCGAATACTAGTTACTGAAGAGCTAGTACAAAAATGTCTACTAATTAAACAGCAACGAAGAATCACAGAATTACTAATCTAAAATGCAAGTGAAGGTGGAGAGTTAAAATGACGCAATCTGCGACGGAAGTATTTCGAATTACGATTATTCCAGAGGAGTAAACTAGCTTGAACACTTTTGTCACCAGATCAATTGAGCCCCGTGTGTACTAGCTAGCTCCAATTCATACCGGGTACAAAAGGAAGTGAAACGGATCTTAAAACATTATGAATCTTCCTTGTGACAAGTCCWCATATAATCCGTTAACTTGTGAGGGGAGAGGCTAGTCAATCAATGTCATGCACATGATATTCTGAAGTCTCAATCAAATGGACTCCACTATTTACACAGTACATGACATGTATCGTTCAATCTCACCGGGTTATGGAGCTAGATATCTTTTAAAATATTTTTTCATCTTCTTCTTCCTCTCATGTTCGTAAAATTTGATACTTAGACGATAGTTGGGCAAAGGTTACGTACGATCCCTAAGGAAGCGGAAACGTTAACAACACCAACGTGTCGAYCTTCCCGTGACAGACATACACGAAGTTTTCATCATTCGATCTTCTCTTCTTCCAATTCTACACTCAAACGCGTGTCATTAGATGTGACTGAATCCTCCGCTGTGATCGGTACAAGGAATTAGAATATGAAAAGTYACGGCCGGGAACGAAATGAATTTAATCACCGCTTGAATTTAATGACTGGCTGTACTCACAAGTTGACGTACTTCCTGATCGACCTGATCATCAGGTCTTGGTTWCATAGGCCCTTCCAATAATTAAGCMTGCATGCCTTGCACTCGCAAGATAAAAACACTCTGTCACATGCCAAGCTATCAAGCAAAGAAAAACGGTATTCCCTTCATCTATTAAAGAAACTGAGATTTCAGATTATTTAAAGTCTGTACAAAAACTCCACTGGAATCACCTGATACAAGGGTCATGTGAGCAAACCTTTGAAACTGTGGCTTTCGAAAGGCAACCCCGCTTTCAATTGGCATTAGCTAGATCGATCAATTGCTGACGAAAACGGTGGGTCAATTTCTGAATGGTAGAATCCTTTTCACCGCTGCAGCCGCACCCGACCTTACGCCCGACCTTACGTTAGATCGAAAGACGTGTCCCCGTAACTAAAGCATCAAAGCCATCGACACTGCTACCACCCACGCAAACGCGAGCAYCCTCTTGCTAACATGCAAGCCGGAGATCGAACTTGCAGAACTGTTGCTTGCAGAAGGAGCAAGCTAGCAATGATCTCAATCGCAGCCTAAAACWCGGTTAGCAGATTCAAGAGAACGAGCRCGACTAGCTWCAGAGAATCAATTGCGTTGTAGACGGATCCCTTRTGATTGCATGCCGASYWGCYRRCTARCTACCTTCAGTCACGAACCACCAGCCGCGCGTGCTTACCACAAAATGCAACCCCAAGGCCCCGAAACAACTCCAGATGTCGGCTGGAGCAAGTGAGGTACCCGGTAGACGTATAAGAGCACGTACACGCACGTACCTTGCCAAGCTGCACCTCACACGAGAGCTTGGTACTGCGAGTACCGGCTTGATCTGGTAAAAAAAGCTCCAACAAACGGTTTAATTTCCGGGGAATGATCGATTTTTTCGCTAAAATATGGGTCCCGACTCCCGAGGGTTCCTGGCTGCGGAAAGCGAGGTACACACTCCACACCTGGGCCAAGCTAGCTGCACCTCACACGAGATTTTGGTAGGCTCCGCAATTGACCGACTTGATCGATCTGCTAAAAAAAGCTTCGACAGACAGATTACTTGCTGGAGAATGAGAGAGTAAGGGTCCGGAGAGGAGCTAGAAACCTGTTCACCGACCTCGGCCCGTCTGTCTGTGTCGCGTGGCTCGTTTCTTGGTTGGAATCGTGTGAGACCGATCGAAGCAGGGACCGAAGTTCGATAATGGTGCTGGTTCCGCGCTTGCAGGATCATTGCGGCGCCTGGTTGGTTAGGCAATCGCAAGGCCGGGGAGCGGGGAGCGGGGGGGGGAGCCCTCGGGTTGTGTGCGCGCGGGCATGGCGAGGTTGATGCTCCCGGAAGCAAGGCAAGCTAGCACTGGAGACGCATCACGGAACCATGGGATGTACGGCCGTGGGTCCAGCGCGGGGGGGGATGTCTGTCCTGTACTTCATCTTGTTATTGGCCTTAGCTTGGCCTGTTGCAGGCAGCATTTCTCTGCAACTTTCGTCCAGAGATGTCTTTCGCAAGTTAGAAAATCATGTCTATATGTATAATTACTTTGGTTTGGGTGCTGTAATTGGATGATTGGGTGGGTGGGTTGCAGTGTCCGGGGTCCTTCGTCATGGATGGAGCCAAACTTTGAGTCTCTGCCTCKCCGGTACAGTACTGTACTGCGGTGGCGTAGAAGGAGCAGATTTGACGTACTCGGAATTATTTCTAGTATTCTTCAGCTTCCCCAAAGGGTCAGGCAGGTGGTGTCACTTGATTGGAGACGACTCGTGGAATGGTGATCTGGAAATTCGGTATTGTGACGAAGTGACGAGAGTTCAATCTGCTAAAGTAGAGCATACTTCAATTTGGGGTCAGGTTAGAGGGTCCTTGAGGCTACCGTGGTCGGCTCTAAGAAAAATGCATCCATCCGGTGGACATCACTTTGTGATAAGTTGGTGCAATTGGGGGTATTCCAAATTGGCAAATTTTCAATAAGGTAACTACACCTAATTTCGACCACAGAGTGATTGCAGGAAAAACACCGGTCAGTTTTGTTGAATTTTTTGGGAGTACTTTAAAATTAGAAAAATAGTTTTAAAAATTTTAAGAAAATATGACTAATGCATATACCTTTAAAAAGAAGCTACCCTAGGAAGAAAAAATATAGAAAAATTCTCTAAGTAGGAGAACTTGAAAAGTGCCAAGTCTCAAGAAAATACATATTTTGATATTTTAATTAGTAAAAAATGGGAAAAAATATTCCAAAATACAATAAAAATTGGCCATTTGCAACAACTTTATGTGGATGTCTAGTCATAAAAAAAATCCAACAAAATCATTTTTCATTATTCAAAAACTCATTGCAAATGGTGCTCATTTTAGGCCAATCTAGAATACACTTGCAATAGACAATTAAAAATGCCTCCCCTGGAAAGTTGTATTTCCATATTATAAAGCACCTCACAAAGTTTCATGACCTAATTTTTCAAAAAAGGTACTCAATAGTACTAGAAACCACCAAAATTGCAAGTTTAGCGTATTATCAAAATTCAATTTTGGTCATTTAGGTAATTTTACTAAAATTTAAAAAAAATATCATGTTTATTTTTCACACCATTAGAAAGTATGCTTCCAAATTTCTTGTTCTTTTGAGCATTTTTACAAAAGTTATAGACGAAAACAACTTTTTTTTATGATGGTGAGACAAAAACAAGACAAGTGTTTTTTGCAATCACCCCACAGCCTCTAAACAAATTTCCTAAAGTTCATAAGTACTATAGAGTGCCCAAAAGGCAAGAATTAAGCTAGATTTTCATTTATAATTACCTATTCATTATCAAACAAAACAAATTTCCTAAAGTTTATAAGTACTATAGCATGCCAAGAATTAAGCTAGATCTTCATTTATAATTACCTATAGGGTGCTTAAAATTAGGACCAATTAAATATCTTTTTTCTACTAAAAAAGTCCCTTAAAATTAGAACCAATTAAGTAGCTTTTTTCTACTAAAAAAGTCCCTTAAAATCATAATCATTACACAGGGGTCTCGTATGCAGTTCCCGGTGTCAAAATCCCTGATGAGTCTCACTTTTCTCGGTGAACATATACTGGGGAACACCAAGAAAAATGAGACTCACCGGGGATTTTGACACCGGGAACTGCATATGAGACCCTTGTGATTAGATAAATAGTCCCTTCCCCCCAATATGTGGTTAATGCACGTGGTTACAAAACATAAAGGGAAGTGACCTCCCTAAGATGGAATGATGGATACATGAATATTTTGATTCTTAGTAATAAAAAAAATCATAAATTAAATTTAAAAAATGGCCATTTTCTACACTTTGATGTCCTTAAATTGCAGCAAACACTTCTAAAAGAATTATTTTTCTCATTTTAGTCTTCATGCAAAGGACGTATACTTTGAGCCCATATGTACACCACACTTTAGAATTTATATAAAACCTTATCATCACTATGTGTAATCTTATTATAGTACCTACTTTCTCCAATTTTTTTACTCCAAATTTGCATTTTCAAGCCAAAAGTAGTACTAAAAAATCCCAAAATGGCAAAAATAGAGATGCAATTGGAGTCTCTTTAAAAATCAATAAATTTTTTTTAAAGAAATCAAAAAAGTACTCAATGTATACATGCAATTATTACATGTACCTTCATTTCAAATTTTACATACATTAGCTGTACACCACAAAAGATATAGCCAAAAAACCATCCATCTGAAGCCATGGGGACAAAAAATAAGATAGGTGTTTCTTGTAAGTTGTAACCACCCATATTTGAAAAAGAAAACTTTCTTTTTCAAAACTCTAGATTTATGTACAATAATCTCACTAATTTGGATGTCAAGTAATTATAAATTTAATAAAATTCTAAAGTTTATAAAACCAACCATAATTGGATTTTTTTATTTGAAATCTACTTTTGTAAAATAACTAAATTTCTAAATAAAATGGCAAGGTAAAAAAAAGATATAAATTGGTGATTTTTTAAAAGTTGTGCAAAAAATTGGTACTTTTTGCTCAATTATCATCCACATGTGCAAATTAAGATCTTTTAAGGCCTTATTCATTAAGTCAAACAATCTACACATTTTGAGACTTCAACCCTAAAATAGTTATAGTGTTTTATTGTTGAGTCGACGATAAACTAAGATTGCAACATTTGGGCAATGAAAGGTTTTTATATATTTGTATATATTAAAGTCTCAAATCATCAATTAGTCTCAAAATTGAATAGTTGTAACGGTTTATCTTCAAGTCGACGATAAAATTGAGACTACACTTTGTCCAAATATAAGTTATAACAAATAAGGCCTTTTTTTAGCATTTCCAAAAGAAGCATTGAATTGACACTTTACTTTGCATGCATCCATATCTCTTAAATCACCAAAGTGAGTTTTCTTAGCAACATAGCAATTTTGGATAGCTCACTATGAACCAAATTTTAATTTTTTTCTTTGAAATTTTCACACAACATGTGCTTGAGGAGTAGCTTTAAGGCCCAACAACTTTCATAACTTTTGACTACAAGGTTAAAAAGTTATTGTATGCTATGTCATTTTCATTGAAGTGTAGAGTCCATGTAACTCAAAAAAATTCTTAAAAAATCACTTTTTTAAGAAATAAAAATTTGAAATTGGTTTTCTATATTTATATGTACATGGAAACCCTTGAATCATTCTATTTTTATTATTGAGATGAAAGTTACGAGGAGTTTTAGTCGTAGGAAGTTATGGATTCCCTACTCTAAAATAAACTTTGAAGTCCTTTAATTAATTCAATTTTCAATATTTGAAAATAAAATATAATCATAGGATGTTGATTGTTCTTTACAATCTATTGGGATTGGCATTTGGAATTGTCATTCTTCAATTTCATAATTAAATTCTTAACAATTTAGTAAGTATCTTGAAACATTAAATATTTCTTTCTATTTACAATTTTCCCCCTATATGTTGTACAATTCCAAATGATTGGAATTTTTCAAGCTTACAACCAACTTGCCTTGAAGAATGAGTTCAAAAAAGCATCACCATTTTGGGCCTTTTTTTCATACAAATGTGACCTTGTGAAGTGCAACTGTCTAGTTTTTTGCAAGGCCAAAAAAAGGATTTTTGTTAATTCAAATGTTGGAATCTTGCAATCTACACTAAAATCTACATGGTAGAATTTTTTTTTTAAATTTCCATATCTTCTGAAACCAACATAATACAAGATCCTACATGAGTGTTTTTGGTGAAAACATAGTAAAAAAACTTTAGGGGTTATACCAATTGTATTTGTCAATATACCAACGTTGAGCATATAAGGGTGTTATTTTAAGTGCTCTATGTGATTTACACTACCAAAATATTCTCAAAATATTTGGAAATATTTGGAAATATTGAAGAGAGTTGTTTAGTACACTTGTCTAGACATTTTAGACATTTCATGTCTAATATGAAATGCAACACGATGCAATAACACAATACCAAGTGTCTACCAAGGTTGTCCATGTTACGTTGTGTCACAATGTCGGAATGTCACAACGGATAATGGGATCCAAATGCAAAGTTTGTCATGATAAAATTCACTAACTATATGGATTAAATATCATGAAATTATCTATAAGAACAACTATGGCGAATTTCATTAAAATGGCTGTATTCAATGTGCCATTTTCAAATCGCACAGTCTGAACTGTGAAGTGGCATCTAGGACAGGTATAAATATGAAGACATTTATGACATATCTAGATGTTCAAAATCTATGCTGTTTTTAGATTTTAAACCGCGGGGTCTAAAACATGTAGTACGTAAATAGATTTCAAACACTTAGGACAGGTATAGATTCCAAAAATCTATGACAATTTTAGATTTCAAACTGCATGGTCTGAACTATAAAAAACGCCAAAATAACGAAATATTGCCATTTTAATGAAATTTGCCATAGGTGCATGAACTGGATTAACTTGTCAAAAAGTAATGATACATTTGATTTTCCATCTACAACTGTTATAAAAAAGTGAAAAATAAGTCCTAATATGTTAAATGCATAGAATTTAGGGTCTGAGGTAGAGAGAATCTTGACGATGCACCATAATAGATGTAACGTGACAACATGACATGAAAACTCCATGTCGCCTCATGATAGAAACCCCTTGATGTTTGTRTACAAAAATAATAAATTCTAGACCAAATGAATATAGTCAAGATTTGTGAGATCCAAGAAGGATGATGTGGAAAATCAAAATGAAAGTCAATTTTGTTGAATTGGTAAAATTTGCCAACTTTGGAGCTTTGGAAAGATTGGCTTAAACTCCTTCAAGCATAAATCCAAAAGAACTATAATTTTAGAGCTTTGTCGAAGTGAATGTCTCAATTATCAGAACCTAAAGAAAGATTGGCTTAAACTCCTTCAAGCATAAATCTAAAAGAACTATAATTTTAGAACTTTGTAGAAGTGAATGTCTCAATTATCATAACCTAAAGTTGAATCATTTAATGAAATTGATGATACATG
This sequence comes from Pleurozium schreberi, assembly GCA_006891605.1. Taxonomy (NCBI): domain Eukaryota; kingdom Viridiplantae; phylum Streptophyta; class Bryopsida; order Hypnales; family Hylocomiaceae; genus Pleurozium; species Pleurozium schreberi. The sequence continues at coordinate 14,523 of VACF01002543.1, read as the reverse complement.
AGTACATGACAAACATTGACATTTCAAGCATTGAATCTCTTATATCACCTGGTTGATTGGGATTTGTGATCTAGTTAATTGGTGCTAGCCTGTGAGAGCAAAGACATGAGCCTACAAGCTTTGAAYGTAGTTGTAGGTATGTTCCTACAACCAATTTGAGGTATTTATAACATAAGCACATTACAATATGAAAAGAGTCTATGACATAGACACCTATAACCATAGAAGTTGTTTCTAATATAGATTCTTAGGCTTATAGTCTCATAAATTCAATGCTCACATGCTAGCAATCCTTTGGAAATTCAATGAGACAAACAATCAAGKATATATTACAATTTAAGTAAATTTTGCCTTGTATCCTTTGGATGTTGAGTTTAAAATATGACTTGATGAAATTCTTTTTAATAGTTTATAATTAGAATTTCAAATTTCAATTTTAAACCTCGTACAAAAATCTTGTAAAATTCAGTAGTAATTATTTCAAAAAACCCCTAAAGGCCCATTCTCCCTACAAAGCACAAAATGGGTTTTGGACACATTCCTACTTCCTAGGAGCTCAATTTTTAACCCAATTTTTTGGAACTGTGTTCCAAAATTTATTCACTTTCAAGGAATATGATTTTTATTTCCATGAGTTCACAAGAGCAAAAAAAATTCACTATATGCCCAAATTCAATTCAACAAATAGCAATGAAATCCACAAAAATCTGAAATTAAAACTTAAAAAAAATTTTAATCATAAATTCTATTTTTGTCTACATGAAAGCTTTGATTCATGACATATAGATTTGTGATGAAAAAGTCATAGAGCATCTTGTTTTATAGGTAATTAGAACATCATCTTAATTTGAAGGAATTTAGGTCATTGTTTTTTTTTAAGGTAATTAGAGCATCATCTTGAAAAGGCAACATGTAAGATTTGTTTTTGARAATTTGAGCCCAATAATTGCAATTTTTGAAACAAAAAGTACTACAAGGTTTATTTTGATTGTTAATACAATACCACCAATGTAATTAGTGCATTTTAATTCCATCTCAAAGCTATTAAAAATTCAATATTTCTTCTATCTTGTGCTTACTTTGTTTATTGATTTTTTTCGAATTAAAAATTGAATTTTTTTATTTTATTTTTCTACACTCTCAATTCAATTTTTCATGATTCAACATTTTTAATTCAAAATTTCTAGCACAAAATTTTTTAATTAAAAGGATTCAAAGTTTTATAGACTAATTTACTGTAGTGCTAAAAAAAACTATATTTTCTTCATTTTGGACGCTATCTTGAAATTTATGCAATTAAAGTTTATAGAACATTTTTTACACATTCTTGTACTAGTCCATTGCAAGTAAATTGCAAGATCCTACATTTATGTAAACAAAACATTATCATTAGAGTATTCCTTTTGTCCCATAATCAAATCTTCATTTTGCACTTTGTAACTATACAAATTGATCACATTTAGAATTTAATTGCTATCTAGCACCAACAAAACAACTCTAAGCAATAGTTCCCCCTCCATCCATGCAACCATCAATCAAACGACAAATAGAATAATTGAAGGGATCAATCAACATTATTTGTCCTTATTTTTTGTATCTGTTTGAGTATTGCCCAATTGAAGGAGATAAAGCTCTAGGAGGCAAAACAAAGGTCCTCATTGGTCTTGTGCCCATACTAACAAATGACAACTATGCATTCAACAATTATGTGCCTCTTGGTGCTCCTTGAAAATGCCCAAAAAACTCTGCTTTTCAATATTCCAAAACTTCACTTTAAGAAGGGCTTGAAATTCAACGCTTCTAGTATGCTAGAAGTGCACCAAACTCTATTTGTAGAACAACACAATTTAAAAAATGTTAATTTCAGTCTTAATCTAGAACACTTTGTCCAACACAAAGTTTGTTTTGGGATGGAGAAAGTACAATTTCACATTTTTTTTCTTTTTGTATTAGAAATGGTAGTTTTGAGTGATTTTTGAAAGAAAAAAGGTCTCGAGACTTTAGGGGTTGAAATTATCCCCCCTTTGATTTATTCCTAAAGTCTCAAAAGTTCCCTCGGAGGATTCTTGAAGGTTCAAGCAAGTTCCTATTATCCCAACTTTTAACAAGATATAAGAAAATATAGTTTCATATCAATATCAATCACTTTCAAGTAGCAAATGTTATGCCATTTAAAATATGCCCCAAATAGGTGGGATCAGCAATCCACACGACCACCCCCAAAAGTATTTGAAATATACATTTTTTAATTTATTTCATGTAAATTATATTTAAATCTACGTGGAAAGGTTTTGATTTTTTCCATATAAACATTGAATAGTTGTTGTGAAAGATATGAATCTTCTTGTTTAGTAGGCAATCTTTGCAAATTCTTGGAAAAATAATGTACTAGATCCATTTTTTTATAATACTCAATTTTTATAATCTTGTTTTTAAAAGTTGCACATGATTTAGTTTGCTTTATAAAACAATCTAACATTGGGATTAGTGTGTTTCTATTCCATCTCAAAGCAATTGACAACTTAATTTTTCTTTATCTCGTACCTAATTGAAAATTAAAACAAATTTTTTAAGAATGAATTTCCTAGAGGAATTTCTTGAATTTTTCTTAAATATTTTTCTTGAATTTTTCTCTCAATTCAATTTTTCAACATCAAAAAATTTAAATCCACAATCTTTAGTACAAAAATGTAAGTTCAAAGGATTCAAAGCCTTATAATCTAGTCAGTCTAGGAGCAAAAAACACTCATTTACTTCATTTAAATGCTTATATCTTGTGATTGATATGGTTATATTCTTTTGAAATTTCTTCTAGACATTCTCATAGACATTCTCATACTAGCCTCCTATGGTTGGATATTTTGCATTGAAAATAGTGGTTTTGAGTGTTTTTTGACCCCCCAAATGGCCTTGAGACTCTAAGCCTTCATGTATTAAGAAATATTATCTTATAAATTAAAGTCATGGTAAAAGTATGTTCCAGTTTTTGTTATAGAGGTTTCGAGTATTATTGAGTATACATTCGAAGGAATTTGGAGCTAAAATTTAGAGAAGATGGTCTTCTTGTAAACAAGCAACTATTTTATAAAGATTTTTATAATACTTAATTTTAAAACCAAGATAACATTTCTCATCCCTTTGATTTATTTCACCTATTTTGCAAGTTTATCACTTACTATTTAGAAGGACTTTAATTTTTTTAATTATTTATTTAACTATATTATAATTGTTATAACCGACTATTTCGAAGGTTTTGTATTTAAAATCTGGATTGTAAGTCTAATGACTCCATCTAGATTCATCCCTTGAATCCTTAGAAAATAGATTCTAGAGGATTCTCTAGAAACTAGAATAATGTTTCATTAATATAAAATTTGACAATTATTATTTGGGTGGCCTCTTGTGAGGAGTATTCAGCAAAACAAACAAACGTTTAATCTTGTATGATTGTTAAAGCCACAAAACAATTTAGTGAATATAGAAGATGATTATAATCATATTTCAAACTTGATTTTGACATGAAATATCTCATATTTCTATTCGTGGAAAATTCCTTCAGATGGATGAAAATACACACTAGATGTTGATTTTGTGCCATTGGGTCRTTTTTTAGGAAAGTTATAAAAAGAGTATCATGATCTTTTGGAAAAATATATTCAGAAATGAATAAAACATGAATAGTTAAGTGAACACTACTGAGTATTTTATTCTCAAAAATTCTAGGTATAAGGAAAAATTCTTCCAAAATTATGCACAAAATAAGGTAATGAGGGATTTCATGACGAAAGATGTTTTGATGTTTAAATTGTTAATAGAAAGTAAAATGAAACAAAAGTAATTGATTTCTATTAACTTTACAGAGATGAGATTTAACAATTAATGAAATTTCATAATAGTCTTTTTGAGTGTCTAGAATAACACGTACAAGAGAGTCTTATTTGCATCTATATTGAAGACAAGGAATATCTTTGAAATCCTTGAACTCATAGTTGTAACCCCAATGAAGGAAAGTTTTCTCTAAATTTTCAAATGTGATTATTTTTTTTGGATACTTTATAAATTTAAAAAACATGAAAGAAACAAACTCTACAAAATATGGAAGTTAAATTCTTAAGAGTATATATTTGCTTTTATTTTCAAAAATTATGCAATACAATTGAGATCAACACCCATCTAATAGGAATTCCAAAAACATCAACACCGTGCTCTAAGAGTTAATATGCTTATATTTGCATAGGATGTTCAATGAATTACACTAAATAGGTTTATTGCTTTCACTTAATTGCGTATCATGTTGCAATATGAAGTTGAGAGTTATTTAAACTCTTTTCTAACTATAGAATGATTTGCTTTGGTTTAWGGTAGGATCTACTCTATCCTACGCTAAAGTTTCTAATTTCTCTACTTGCTTTAAATTTGATGTAAATTTCTTGGTGTTCACTTATAAGAATTAAGATTTTTAATCTTTACTAAAAAAGTCCAAAGGTTTATGACTTATAAAGACACCTAATTACACTTGTAGAAAATAAAACCCTAAATATTATCTAAAAATGGAATTATTCATATATCTAATCTTTATATCCAATTTTGTTCAAATGAAAGTTTTGAGTTCATTTGAGAATAGAATCTAGGAGAATACAAGATTTCTTATCACTTAGTCCAAAAGTGATGAGGGATTGTACATACTTCTAGATTCTTTGTGTTAAATTGAATAGTTACATGGATATCATTTGGATGTAATGGTTATACGGTTGGCGTGAGGTGCATCTATTATGGTGAACTAGACCTATAGTTTATGTATTTTTAGTCTTTTTTCGAGTATAAAGAGATCATCTTTCCACAGCAATAAAGGATTATAAAAATTCACTTATGCATTACAAAATATTTGGTTCCTATGGAAGACCATTTGACTTTTGGCCAATGTGCAAATCCAAGGAAAAAATAGATCCTTTTTCTTAAAATTTGAATTTTCTTTTAGTCTCTAGTTTCATGTGGTATACTAAGTGATTACGTGAGCCCAAAAAAAAATCCTTTCAAAAAAAATTAGTTAACAAAATTGCATGTCATGCTAGGGCCAAACAAATATTATTATTTTCTTAAATTTATTTTTTGCAATTTCACATTTTCATGCAATCAAATGGCCTTGCTCAAGGGTTTAGATTTCTTCTAATGGGTGGTTGCACACTTGCACCTAATTGTGACCCTTTTCTAAAAGCGACCCCTCTAGATTCTTGCCTAAACTATACTCCCCACTACCATGCAAGTCTAAGGTTGGTTTTAGAAACTCCTATTTTGATCCCTTTGAAAATTTATAGTTTATTCATTGGTATTCAATAAATGTGTACATAGAAAATCTACAAAATTGTTCGTCTTCCAACAAGAGCCAACCCAAAATTAGACCTCTTTAACAATGATAACAATGCTCAATTGCTTCTTTGAATGCATTTAGGTGTAGTTAAGGTAGAACAACCCATTGCATTATTGCAATTAGAAATCCCTCCATAGTGGACACCTACGGAATGACCCCATTATGAATTTTTTCAATAAATGAGATTTGGTTCACAATCAATGTTGTACCTGAACATAATGGAGTGATTAGTGAACTTCTAACTTTGCATTGTAATTTCATTGTAGGAAGTGACTTTTCTAGGCCTTCCACATTAGAAAATATAGTGTGACTATGTTAGGTGAGAAAGGTGAGCATTATGAATGTAGATCTTGTTGGTTCTAGGGTAGTCTAGAGACTCTTTTAACCCCTAAAGGCTTTTGACTATGTTTTCACCAAAATGCTCCAACACTGCCATTTCTAATACAAGTACCAAATTTTAGAAAAAAAACATTTTTTGACACATGTAGCCGTACGATCTTGTAGTATACTAGTTTGAGAACATGTGGAAAAAATTTCAGAATTTTCCACCATGTAGATTGCAAGATATTAGAGTTTGAATTCACAAAAATCATCTTTTTGGCCCTGCAAAAACCGGGCAGCTGCACTTCAGATGGTCACATGTGTATGAAAAAATGCCGGAAATGGTGGTTACTCTTTGGATTCATTTTTCAAGGCAAGTTGGCCACATGCTTGAAAATTTTCAAATCATTTGGAATTGTACATCATATAGGAAAAAAAATAGTAAATAGAAAGAAGTAGAAAATGATTCAAAACACTAAATTGTCAACAATTTATTTATGGAATTGAAAAATGCCAATCCCAATGGTTGTAATGTTGTAGTAAAGAATCTACACTTAATGTTTTTTTTTTTTTTTTTATTGTAAACAATTTATTTATGGAATAAAAAAATGCCAATCCCAATGGTTAAAATGCTGTAATAAACAATTTACACCTAATATTTTGTTTATTTCCAAAAATATTATAAATTGAATTAAATAATGAATTTCAAACTTTTTTGTAGAGTAGAGATTCTATAACTATCCGTAAACTACCTCCAAACTAAAACTCCTCATAACTTTTGACTCGATGATCAAATTATAATTATTCAAAGCTTTCCACGTAGATATAAATCTAAAGAACCAATTTGAAAATTTTATTTTAAAAAAAAGTAATTTTTAAAGAAGCTTTTTTTGCCTGGACAGCCTGCCTAGCAATGAAAACAACATATCATACAATAATTTTTTAACTATATAGTCAAAAGATATAAAAATTGTTGATCCTTAAAGCTACTCCTTGGGCACATGTTTTGTGAAAATTTCAAAGAAGGATGATAAAAAAATCTCCATTTGTGAGTTGCCTAAAATTGCTATGTTGCCAAAAATTGCAGTTTGAGCATTTAGGGGTTAATGTGAAGGGCTCTGACGTCCAATTTCTAGACAAGGAACATATGGTAGGGGAGAGGCATCTGTAACCGATTAAATAAGCAATTTTGGATATGATCTATGGTAGTGCAAGGCAAAGCAATATTTTTAGAGGTGCATTGACAAAAATGACTGGGATTGCAAAAAATTTGGTAATTTTATTGTTTGAACTAAAATTACTAAGAATATTGGGAGGCAAAGAATGCGCCAGACCCATAGCCAATGTCTAGAGTCTTCCAATTCTGATCATTCAAGAACTAATTTCCTGCTCATGGCTTCCTACATTCTTGCTCACTTATGTGTCATTCACTTATTGATCCAAACCTTGAAAGAGACAAACATGCATTCCAAGAAGAATATGGAAATGTGTTCCATCCACGACATCCTATTGAGTGTTGATGATTGGGGTGATGGTTAGTAATGGGTGCCTCTACCATATTAAAAATCACCTTTCTTTCTCAGTAGAGCTTGGATGAAACTCATGAAAGTCATCCTAATTTGTGGAGGCACTATATGAAGTCATTGTTTTATGAAAAGGTTGGATTCAATATTACTAGAATACCTCATTTTTTCGATATTACAAATGTGGAAGTATGTCAAGTAGTTGATCAAGCCAGAATTGCATTGATTCTAGTTCAAAACTAGATTTGCAAAAATAAAGTCATAGATTTTAAAGAACACAAAATTTTCAAAAAATCACCAAATTGAGATAACCTCATTTTAAGTCTATTCCAAGAAATTTTACTCAAAAAATATTATGCTTGTAACATTAGTAAAAAGATGTGACTAAAACAACAGATAATGAACAATTCTCTGTTGTTCTCGGGCACTTGTGGTCACAATTTGATCAAATCAATAGAATTTTGTAAGGACATTATCCCCTAAAGGACCATTTGTCCCTTCGGATTGTTTGGGGGACAAGGTAGGTTTCGGGCATGTACCTACGGTCTCAATTCTTGTCCTAATTTTTTTTTTTTTTAATTTTTTAAATAGAAAATATTGGCTTCATGGGAATATAAATATTTTTTCAATCGGTCCCCGGGAACAAAAAATATGCCCAAAACAACTCAACATAGGGAAGAGGGGGAGAAGGGGGGGGGGGGGGGGGGGGGGGGCAACAAAAAAATGTTTCAAAAATTTTAATTTTAATTTTTATAATTTTTTTTCTTATACTTTATATTTTTGTCTACATGGAAATCATTTATTCATTCCATTTGGATTTCTTATGAGAAAGTTAAGGACAATCTTGTTTTTCGGGCAATTAGAGCTTTTGCTCAAAAAAAATAACTTATAGGATTCATTCTTGAATGCAATTTTTACTATTTCAACAAAAAAAATGTTCAACATGGTTTAGTTTGTTTGTCAAAACAATCTCACCATTGGGATTAGTGCATTTTAATTCCACCATAGAGATATTAATAATTTAGATTTTCCTTCTATCTTGTACCTACTCCTACTCAACAAATTTTTAAAGAATAAAAATTAAGTTTTTTGAAAATTTTTTTCCTCCTAGATTTTCAACTCAATTCTCCACCAAAAAGATTCAAAGCTCAAAACTCTATAGAGCAAAAAATTAAAGTTGAGAAGGTTCCAAGTCAAATAATCTAGTCTTGCAATGTGCTGCAAAATTTGTTTTTTTCACTTTAAATGCAAATATCTTGCAATCTGTGCGGTTAAAAAATTTGAAGTTTTTTCCACACATCCTCATACTAATTAGGTGTAAGATCCTAAAATTAGATATGCAAAAAAAACAATTTCCAATTTTTTTACTCATTGCTATAGAAATGGCATTTTGAGTGTTTTTTCACAGGAGAAGGCTCGGTCCTTTAGGGGTTATTAGATCATTAGGAGAAATATGAGGTCTCCAAAAGGTTCTAGAAGGCCGCGGTGCTATTATGGATTTTTTTTTTAAATCCTGCGTGGCACCACTAGTGCCACGTCATATTCTCAATATAAAAAAATATTTTTATTTTATTTTATTTTTTATGAAAAAAAAATTAAAAATTAAAAATTCTGTAATGTCACAAGGCCTTGCGGTTGATTCGTTCTAACAGCCTTTTGGAGGGCTCATACTTCTCCTAACATTTTGTGGTTTGAGGCACTTCAAATTTTTTTGGAACCAAATCAACAAAAAAACAATCAATTCTATAAGCAACARTTTATTTACATACATACACATGCAAAAACCATGCTGTAATTGTTAAAAGATGTSGTTTGCAAATGCAATGTTTTGGACTCAAACCTCAATGAGTCAATGCTAGTGTTGATGATGTGGCAGTCAATGCAATTTGACTACACGGTGACATGGTAGTTTGATTTTTACTGACATAGTAGTCAAAGCAATTTGATCAAATGGTGACATGGCCGTTTGGTTGTTGGTGACATGTCAGTCAATGCAGTTTGACTAGATGGTGATGTAGCAGTTTGACTACACTACAATTTGAATATTTTGAATATTTAAAAAAAAACTACTGTCCAAATTAATAGAACTGAACAATAAAATTTAGTGTAATTTTGATCGGCACAATGCGACCAAATCAATAGAACCAAATAATAGTTTTTGGTTCACATTTTATTGTTTTGGTCACAATTTTTCTAATCGTGTAATTGAATTTTGAAGGAAATTTGAATTTTTACTTTCGAATTTTACTAAAAAATATTGGTGATAGCATTGGTGAATCTAACCATACGGATGGAACTAAAACTCTAACTTTACAACTTTCATTTGTATACAAATTCCATAATGTTTTCCAGAGTTTTATTTACGTGTAAAGCTTTGAATCATTCCATTTTGATCAATGAGTCAAAATTTATGATTGAGGATTTTTTTGTTTGCGGGCAATTATGGAATCTCCACTCTAAAATAAAGTTTAAAGTCCTTTATCTCACTCAAACTCCAATATTTTTTGAAAAAAAAAAATCTAAAGATGTAGATTGTTTATTAGAATATTGAAACCATTGATATTGACATTTTTCAATTCCTTAATTAAATTCTTAACAATTTAGTATTTTGAATCATTCTCTACTACAATCTCTTTACTATTTTTTTGTATATGTTGATTTCAGTGAAACCATAGTCATTAAACTATAGGGGTTAACTTGCATAAAAATTTTAAGTTTCCCAAATATGCGTTCGTTCCAAGAATTGGTTCACCCAAATAAATTAGTTGCCTACTATGAAATTGCCAGATACTTCTTGAAAGATTTATTGGGATCTCTAGTCTAAAACTCCCCCCAAATAGAAGAAATTGCCACTTGAACTTCTACCACAAATTCAATATTGCCTTTTTCATCCACTTGTCAATAAACAAAAGAAAAAAAACTTGCTTAGAATCAAGTATGCCATAATTATGATGGAAACAATTGTCGATGGATGCTAAGCCAGTACAGCATGAGTTCAAGTCTAATTAAGGTAGAACCACCCATTCCCGATCGGGGTCCAATAACCAACCTATCACTAGTAGAAAACGCAGGAATTTTGACAGAATTCTATTGATTTGGTTGCGTTGTCCCGGTCACTGTTCTGTTGATTTCAACAGAAATCTGTAAAAATTAACAGATTTTTGTAGAAATCAACAGAAAAGTGACCGGGACAACGCGACCAAATCAACAGAATTCTGTCAACATTCCTGCGTTTTCTACTAGTGTATAGACTAACGTATTTCCAACCCAAGGCCAATATGTTTTTTTCTTTTCTTTTCAAAGTTGTAACTAAAAGCTAATGACACAAGTCCCAACTTAGTGTGCAAAGAAAGTAGGAAGCACTGAGTAGAAAAGTAGTTTTTTGAATGATCGGAATTGGAAGAGTCTAGAGATTGGCAATGGGGTAGGCACACTTTTTGCCTTTCAAAATTCATAGTAATTTCAATTCATGCGATAAAATTATCAAAGTTTTTGCAATCCCCATCAATTTTATCAACACACCTCTAAAAATATTTACCTTGCATTGCATTGCTCTAGATTCGTCCAAAATTCCTTATTTGGTTGGTTATGGGTGGTTCTACCTTAGTGAATATGTGAAAACAAGAATATATTATGTATCCAAATAACCTACGACGTCAAAAAAGGCATAAAATAGTGAGCATCAACACTATATAACATTATTCACCTTTGTTTGGGGGGGGTCCTTTTTTTTCACCAAAAGCAGAGCCCCCAGTGTTGGAACTTACCTTGTGCACAGTGTTGACATCTTTGACCCGGAGTTCGGGTGCCACATGTCATGTTAGAGTGAGAGCTTGGAGATCATAACATTCTTAACTACTTGTTATACCTCCCCCTAGGTGGAGGTATAATCCTCCGCTATATGCTTGGGGGAGGACTTTAGTTATAATAGAAGGAGTTTCATCGGCTGGTCTGGCTATGAGAGAGTGGGCTCTGAGCTGGAGATGTCCTCATTGGTTGCTAGGGGGCCAAATTTTGAGGGAGCAAAAAGGACCCCCCAGTGAAGGTTAAGAATGTTATGATGGGCTGCCAACTCACCTGGCCAAACCCATCCTCCAACAAGCCAAGTGAGTTACCTGAACAACCAATCTCTGAAAGGGAATTATAACTCAATTTCCCCCCTAGGTATCTACGGATTCTTATATATACCTCCCACTGGGAGGGACTTGAGCCAGTGAAAAATATTATTTACATGAATACCACTAATAATTATGTACAAGTTTAGCACAATAATCTTGCAATTGGACTATTTGAACCATTCAAAGATTTTTGCATAGTTTGTTCCTAGGTTGACCTAGAACGAGCTTTTTGCTATGATGGTGGATGATGCGCCAAGATGGGCACTCTCGGGTCCTTGTGTTGGCTTCCTCTTCAAATCAATGTAGGCAGTAAGCGCCTACCGGGGCCTTGGTGTATTTTAGTTTGTTTTGTATTACTCACTTGTGGTTGGGTATTATTTTGTTTCCTCTTCTGCCAATAAAGGTTCCTTTACTTGTGTCAAAAAAAAATTGCATAGCATAGAAAAAGAATTGTAATTTTTCATCTTTGCATAATGACGACTTAACCCCTAAAGGACCAAACTGCGTTTTTTGGCAATATAGCGATTTTGGGCAGCTCACTACGAATAGAGTTTTCATTATTTTACTTTGAAATTTTTACACAACATGTGTCCGAGGAGTAGCTTTAAGGCCCAACAATTTTTTTGTACAACTCCTATCTATCAAGGCTAACTTATTAATAAAAATTCCTACTATATAATGTTTTTACATACCCTATTTTATATATATTAGAGTATATCATTTCATACACCCTATAGTAGCTCTAAAAATTATATAAAATTTTCCCCCTTTGAATTAAATGGACCCTATCTTTTAACTCAAGTAGTTTTCTAAAAATTGCTAGTGATCTCCCCGGGAAAGATGCTCAAACAACCCAAAAACAAAATTGTTCACAACTTTCACATCACTAATCCAAATGAAATGAGTCAAAGCTTCAAATTTAGACAGAAATATGATCTATGAGGAAAAATATTTTGAAAAGTATTTTAAAGATTTARTGGATTTTGGTTTTTGCCCAATGACATGAAAATTATGTTTAACCCCTAAAGTTCCTTGACTATGTTCTCACCAAAATTGCTTCAAAACTGCCATTTCTGCTACAAGTACCAAATTTTTGAAAAATGTCATTTTTTTACACATGTAACCATAGGATCTTGTAGTAATCTAGTTTGAGAACACGTGGAAAAAGTTTCAAAAATTTCCACCATCTAGATTGCAAGATATTGGCATTTGAAGTGGCAAAAATCCTCTTTTGGGCCCTGCAAAAAAAAAGGGCAGCTGCACTTCATAAGGTCAGATTATTATGAAAAAATATCCAAAATGGTTGTGCTTCTTTGGATTCATTTTTCAGGGCAAGTTGGGTACATCCATGAAAAATTTCAAATCATTTGGAGTTGTACAACATATAGGAAAAAATAGTAAGTAGAAAGAAGTAGAGAATGATTCAAAATACCAAATTGCTAATAAATTAGTTATAAAATTAAAAAACTCCAATCCAAATGGTTGAATTGTTGTAATAAACAATCTACATCCAATTGCATTGTTGTTTTTCAAAAATATTGAAATTTCAGTAAAATAAAGGACTTCGAAGTTTTTTTTGGTGTAAGGATTCCATAACTGCCCGCAAACTAAAAAGCCTCATAACTTTCATCTCAACTATTGAAATGAAATGATTCAAAACTTTTTGAGTACATATAAATCTGAAGAACAAATTTCAAATTTTTATTTCTTAATAAAGAGATTTTTTCCAGATCTGCCCGGACTGCCCATTTACAAAAAAAGTAACATATTAGGCCATAACTTTTGACTCATATTTTCAAATGTCATGAAATTTGTGCATATGAAAGATATCCCTCGTCCCCACATTCGGTTAAAATTTCAGCCCAAAATATGCAAATCTCCAGTTACACGTACCTGCCCAAAATTTGTATGTTGCCAAAAAACGCATGTTGGTCCTTTAGGGGTTATGATGGCATAACTTTTGCTCATGGGCGTTAATTGAAATAAAAATTATATCCTCATGAAGCTAGTAAGTTTTCCTATCTTATAAAAAAGTTTCAATAAGTATCACTAAAAATTGAGGTCATAGGAACCTGTCCAAATTCCACTTTGTTCCTAGAGGGGACAATGGTTTGACTCCCTTTTTCAAACCATCTTGTAGGAGGCTCTGAAATGGATACGTGATGGTCAAAGAATGGACTATTGATTATACTAGAGTAGAATAAATTTCTTTTCATACTTCTCTAGTGGATAATTTAWAGTGGGTCCATTTCTAATTAATGGATAGGTGTCCATTAAATTTTTTTCAAAATGAGAATAGGCGGCCCAACTACCTTCTTACACATGCTAAAAAGTCTGAAACAATGATTGACTCAAGCATCCATTTAAGTTTTGATATGTGTCACATTTTTAAACCTTCTCTATCAGTTTTTGCATGCACAATGTTTCTTCTTGGTAAAGCCATATCTTTTTCCAAATTGTGCATGCGTGGGTTTTGCAAGGGCTACAAAGCAAGAATAGGTCCCTACCTATGGTAGATTTCTTTGTATATCCAAAAACAATTCTTAAATGCTCCAAAAAAATATGAAACGACTTATGTTAGATTCAGCATCAATATGCCTTCAACTCAAAAATAAGAGAAAATACTTGTGTGCATCTAAAACCCATCTAAAAAGCTGACTAGCCCTTAAAGAGTCGCTTTATGAGCACACTACCTTAAGTTACCTTTTTGCCGAATCAAAGCAATGCCTCCTCCCTGCCGGCAACAATTTTTTTCTTATATAATTATAAAGGGCCCTACAAATTGCTTCCGCAGAGACAAAAGTGATGCTAACTTAATAACTTAATAAGGTACATGACAAAGCATCTGCAACTGACTGAGACAACAATAAACAATTGAAAGTTAACCGGCTGTTGCCATTGGTTCTTCAGGAAACCCAAAAGGCAGATTCTGTGTCTTGATGTTGCTGTACTCCATGATCAGTTGCTTTATCAACTTTATTCTGCACAAAAGGGGYTTCAGGCAAAAAAAAGAATCACTTAAAAAACATTTGTCTGGTCTTGTGGACCAATTGTCCACTTTCCCAAATTGAAAGAGCACCAATAATAAAGAATTAGTGTATCCAAAACCAATAAACTAATAAGAAAATGAATACAAACTACAGTACCAAAGTTCTACACTTATGAGACAACAAAATAATGTACAAAACTAGTA